>JANHFR010001884.1:444104-456724 GCA_032468015.1 Mimophis mahfalensis | reverse complement strand
TTCATCTAGCCTTGCCTTTCTCATGATGTGCTCTCCATATAAGTTAAATAGGCAAGGCGACAGTATACAGCCTTGCCTAACTCCTTTTTCGATTTTGAACCAATCAGTGATTCCGTGTCTAGTTCTCACTGTTGCTTCTTGACCAGCATATAGGTTTCTCAGGCGACAAATAAGATGGCCTGGTATTTCCATCTCTTTAAGAACTTGACATTTTGACAGTACCTTGACTATTTTTCCTGGCCTTAGAAAAACTGTATCAAGCCAGCTATATGATTCAAAATATAACTTGGGATTTTTCCTCAAAATGGTGGAAGATTGTATGGCATCTAAATATGAAACTCCGTAGTATAAAAAAAATAAAACAAAAGGGAGCTGGCCTTTTCAAAGTTGACCTCTATTTAATTTAAAATATTTAAAGAGGAGGAATATGAAAGTGGAATCCATGCATTTTTAAATTAGTTCTTCAAACACTACATACAAATTAATTGCAATTAATGAACATATAGATAACAAATTATAACTAGGGTTATAGGGTTTATTTAATAATTTCATGTGTGTATATTTATGCTAATCTTAAATTGCATCTATATGTAAAATTATAGAATTTGAGATGGAAACTACATTTATTTTCAACCCTGGGCAGAAAAGCTGTAATGTTGAATTAATTTGTTAAATACTGAGAATTATTTTGTTCTCTTTTGTGCATATATTCTTAAAATTGTGTGTGTGAATGTTTTAGATAAAGATCTTTTTATAAATCTCTATCTCCCATACTTGTGTTTCTTCCAAAAAAATTGAGATATACTTATTTCCCAAGCAGAATATAAAAGTCATTATTTCTATTGCTATAATATTTTGAGACATAGGTTTTCACTTATATTTCATAAATCAAAGAAGAATAAAGAGTTAGCTAATACAATTAAACCATACACACATCAGTTGTCAAAACAGGCAACATACTGAAATGGTTTTGAAATGGCTCCAGAGAATGAACGTTTGAATTGATAAAACTGAGAAATTAAATGTTGTCTTTTAGAAATAAATCCTTTTTTGTCCAATGGAGTCTTCTTTAAAGTGTATTTATTTTTGATATTTAATTACAAAGAATAATTTATGTTTTTGGTTTCTTTCAGGGATGATGGTGGTGATCGTATTATTGCTGATTGCTATTGTGGTTGTTGCCGTGTGGCCTACAAAGTAATCAGAGATTATCTCATTTTGCAACTAAGTGTTAAAAGTCATCTATAGCAAGGACAACCCCACTTTGTCGTTGGCATTGTCCATGGATATAGCTGTTCTCACTCCACTACAAGAGACAGATCTATGCTGAGGTGCATAAAGATTTTACAAAATTCTGTATAAAACTTTGTATACTCAAGAACATAATTGGAAAAGAAATGACTCACCCAAATAAACTTCAAGGCATAAATTGAAATTAATTTCAGAGAAATACTTTGTCTGTAAATGCTTCTAATAGTACTAAGTGGAATTTTCTCTTAATCTCTGCAGTGTCTAATTAAAATATTAGCATTTTCTTTCTAACATTAGTTCCTTCTTACTGAAATATATGGCTCTTCCTGAGAGAATGTCAAAGTTTCAAGAGAAACTACCATTTTTGAAGAGTAAACATCTTTCAAATAAATAAAAAATCCATAAAATCTTTGACTTGTGTCAGAAGGCAATTACTATTGTAAAATGGTAGCTGTCAGATATATATTTTGGAAAGAAATGATGAAGTTTCTGTCCAAAAATGTAGAATCAAACATGTTAAATACCTGGGTTTCTTTTTTTTTTTTTTTACCAAGATACATTAAATGGAATTACTGTAAATACCCAAAGTTTCAAAATGTGTTTTTTCTATATATGATTTTTCTAAAATGATTCTCTTAGCAGAATTGGCAGGAAAATGACTTTACTTCTCTCGGTAACTTGCCCTGAACATTCAAAATCTACACTGAAGGATTAGCAGAGCCCATTTGGGAGAATGATGAAGACTTCAAAGGAGACAAATCCTGTTGCATCAACTTCTTTCTATTTATGCAACACTGGATTAAACCCCAGTGTTAATCCATGTCCAGATATTGTTATTTTTGCTGCGTATATATTGACATAATGGATAACAAGACAGTAAGAGTGAATAGAAGCCATTTTAGTTCTATGGGATTTCTTTTATTACCTTGCATTTTATTTTATTTTGTATCCTTTCCTGCCAAGAATATTTAAAGCCTTTATCTGTGTTCTTCAATATCTAATGCCATTCTGGCCCATGTAGCATTGATATATATATTGAATAATTCAGATTTGAGAAAATGTGGTATGAGAGCTGATGATTTCAGAAGAAAACTATATTAAGAGCCTTATCTACATCTCCAGTAAAGAGCCGAAATTCTTTAGTAGTCTTGTTTTGTGTGCGTGATTTGGTATTTCAGAGTAATTGATCTTCCCCATGTTTGACTGAGTAGAATTGATAATCCATTATTGAATATGATAAAGGTTCAATTTTTTAAAACACAAAATGATATATTAATTAGATAGGTTAAAAAATCACCTGTTTGACCAGGTGATATCAAAGGCTATTTTTTTCTATTGCCAAAGGTTTTCAACATAGGGGGCCCATCACAAGAAGTTGCCTTTAAATTGTACAAACAAAAAAGCAAGCTATCATAATATAATTAATTGTATTGGACATGGATGTTGCAGAGTTGCTTTTCAAAAGGCAACTGGACTTTTCATGACCTGAATGATTGACAATATCTATAGACAAGTTATCCATGGATATACTTGGTGATATTAATTAGAGCAATGGAACTATACATCACAATTGAATTTGCTTTTTTTTAAAAAGGAAAAAACTCTTTCGGGATGTATTAATACCAGCAATAAAGTCTAGTTCCCAGGTAATAACCTGCTCACTCTACTCCTCTTGGTCATTCTCTACTTGCAAAAATATATCCATGGCAAACTGCACTGAATTCAGAGGAGACACCAAAGAAAACCAAGTCCCATGAGGAAAAGTTAAGGGATCTGGGTCTGCCTAAGCTGCAGAAGACTAAGGGGTCATATTGGAAGAGTTGAGAGGGCTAAGGAGTAGACTCATTTATCTGTAGGTCGAGGCCAGAACCAGCAAATAGAAGTTGCAGGGATATAGATTCAGCTTACATGTAAAAGGAATTTCCTGATGGTCAGAACTCTCAACTGATGCCATTGGTTGCTTTGTGTAGAACAGTGGTTCTCAACCTGTGGGTCGGGGCCCCTTTGGGGGTCGAACGACCCTTTCACAGGGATCGCCTAAGACCATCAGAAAACACATATTTCAATAAAAATACAGGTGTATGTGAAAATAATTTTATGGTTGGGGGTCACCACAACATGAGGTACTGTATTAAAGGGTCACGCATTAGGAAGGTTGAGAACCACTGGTGTAGAAGCATAGTTCCTCTTCAACAGAAGTATTCAAATCAAGCATCAAGTTGTCCAAATTCTTTAGCAGATCCGTCACTGAGCCAAATGATTAAGTGACTTATGAGGTCTTTCCAATTCTGTGGTGAAATGAAGAGTCAGAGTGAGCAACTTCCTTTTTACTGAAAGATTTGAGTATCACTTTTCCGCTGAAGTGTTCTGGCCATTTCAGTTTAGGTTTTCATTATTATTGGAGAAATCCACTTCTGAAGCTGGAACAGATCAATTTTTTCTATGTTTGTGAATTCATTTGCAGTAAAAAGGAACATGTGACTTGATAGCTTTTAGATAAATCAAGCACAGAAAAGATTGGCTTATCTCTTGATCTTCAGTTAAAATTGATTAACGCTATTTTCCCAAGTGGTAGTTCCCCTTGGAGAAAAACGTTTAAAACTATCTCCTTGTGATGTGTGTCTCCTAAATTAAATATTGAAGAGAAATAATGCATTTTATGGTGGAATATTTTTCTAATGGCATGATAGATTTGTTATAAAATATTTAGCAGCATTGGTTTTTGAAATTACATATGTAAAACTTTTAGATATTTTTACATCTTCATATGTTTTATATTTATTTTTATATCAAGCCAGTAAATTTAGCCAAGCTGAGAGAAAAGCAGCTAAGTCTCCTGTGTTGAAATGAATTTTGGGTTCCAAAGACTTTCTGAATATTTGCTAGCAAAATTGGGAATCATGGGGCACAACTAGTACCAGCCGGCCTATTTGTCATATGGAGATAATGTGTGAGCTAAACTCTTTTTTCAGATCAAATAAATAGTGCATTTAAGCTTAAAATATATATTGGATGAACAGATAAATCAAAATGAAATTGTGCAAACACATCATTTATACCAGGTGTCAAACTCAAAGCCTGGGGGACAGATCCAGCCTGTGGGGTGCTTAGATCTAGCTTGCAGGCCCACCCTGGAAATAGTGAAGCACCAGTCCATGGTGCCTCTGCCAGTGAAAACAGAATTCAGGAGGACCGCATGATGCCCGCCCGGGCTCTGTTTTTGGCTGTGACAGCCTCCTGCAGCCCTCTGCCAGCAAAAATGGAGCCCGAGGAGGCTGCACGTGGCCCTCCTGAGCTCCGTTTTCACTGGCAGATACACTGGAAGACCATCACAACAAAAAACAAAATCTGGGCAGGCAGAGGGCTGCAGGAGGCTGTCACAGCCAAAAATGGAGCCTGGGCGGGCCTCACGTGGCCTTCCCGAGCTCCGTTTGTGCTGGCAGAGGGCTGCAGGAGGCCGTCGGGGCCGAAAACACAGCCTTGAGTGACAATGAGCTGGCCATGCCCATTCTGGCTACCCTCCCATCACCCCAAGGTCAGACACAATCCTGATGCATCCCTCAACAAAATCGAGTTTGACACCCCTGATTTATACAGTACATATTGGAGTTACCACAGAGAGTTTGGAAGATAGAATCTCCACTTCTCATCTAATTAAAGGATCCAGTTGCAAGATAATAATTGACTAGCTGTTTTCGGAAGAGGAGCTCATGTTCCCTCAAAGCTGAAAAGGAAATGTCATGGGGTTCATTCTGCTGCAACAGAAGAAACTGCCATGGGGAGAAGTTTATAAGAGTTTATTTGACAGATGTCTGGATTTAGTCTTATCAAGTGGATTCTGCACTGTTACATGCTCCATCTGCTTCATTATGTCATCCCATCTAACAAATGAAGGTAAAAGAAGGGTGGGTAAATAAAAAAATCCACAACTTTTTTCCCCACATGTCATTAAATATATTCATATATATATAACCATAATATATTAGTATGCATTGTAAAGAAACATTGTCGCAAAACTATATGCAAAGATCATAACTAAGCAACATTTACAGTTCATAATTATTAACAGGAATAATAGGAACAGAGGATTATTATCCCTGTAGAATTGGAGAGGGAAAGGAGTTAAGGCGATCAAGGGGAGGAACATAAAGCAGACCAAGTAAAAAGGAGAACAAAGCTGCATTACTTGTGTCTGAATGTTTCAGATGCTTCTCAGAATGGTGTGTGTTGCGTTTCTTTTGTTAATATAGAGTTTGGAATATTCTCAAGAGTGCCTCATCATTAGAGGTTATCAGTAGTCTTTACAGCCCTCTCCTGTTACTCTTTTAAAAAAAGGAGGTAAGGCACCAATTGGTTCTACTGCAGATAGGGGTATCTCACTGTGTGTGCTAGTGATTCTTTTCCCATCCGGAAAAATAAGATGATTTCCTTATAATTAAAATATGTGTCTTAAAAGTTGCAAGGTTGTCTTAAACAATGCAAGGTTGCATTATTTTAGCAGGGATTTAGGAAGCTTTCCAGCTCTCTAAGCCATTGCATTTGATAGAGCTTTCTTGCTCAAGGGTAGGCCCATAAACTTCACTTGTATTAGGGGTCTTTTGCATAACTCTTGGCCTCAAATAAAATTACCAGCTGAAAATGTAGATGAACCTGGTTATATGCTGTCTCCTGAGAACATATGATTACGTGGTGAGAATTAAGCCTTTGCCAATAAATGGCCTAAAGTATTGCAATGGATTTTGTTTTATTCTTTTCTGTTTTTTTATTTGAAGCTGAAATGATCTGTTAAATAAAAGGAGGTATAGTTATGTATACAAAGCTATATTTACTGTATATAGAAGTACAGAACAAGCCCTTAATCATGTCAGGATAGACACTTGAACAAACAAAGGTTTTCTTACTACTGTAGGCAGAATCAGGATTGTTATAATATTTTCTAGAGTATTATATTTTGATTAATATATAGATTCTGCACTCTAGCTATTTTACATTTTGTACTAATTCTACAATCAGCTTTGATTTTTTTTTCTGTAGTTCTCCATGTGCTAATTGATGCAACTATCACATTTCACAGCTTTTCAGAATATTTGTTACAGAAGTAAGACTTTTTCGACTCTCTGAAAGAGATTAGACACCATGAATATATATATTTTGTACTCATGTTGAATGATTATACATAGTGGTTATCAATATTTCAAAAAGCAAACACAAATTGCCTCCCACATTTCTGTATGGGATTACAATAATGTTTTCTGCTTTGTAGTCAAGATAGCTGGACTTGACAACAAAGGCACTGTCATAAAAACACCAAGATTTGCAATGAAAACATCTTGTTAATCTGAGATGTTACTCATTTGTAAATGAAGATGCTGATTATAGGCCAGGCCTGCCCCTCCCTCCTCCCATCTTATCTTGAAATATACACATTCAAGGAAAATCATCGCATCAGACTGCCCCACACATTACATGAAAATTGAGGAACAATTTCTAAAACCATGCACAAGGCCACCAAAATTGTTTTTTAGGATTTGATGGAAACGCATAGCCTGTGACATAATTGATATTTCTGAGTTATTTCTTAAATGTAATAACTATTAATAATCCTGAAAATCTGTGATGTGGTTAAACTTTGTATACTCTTGGTAATCTCCCTCTCTCACTTTAGCTTCATGCTTTGTTCACAGTTCACCTTAGTGCTGTTATAGTTTTGTGGGCTACCAAAGAATTATTTTTTTGAAAAACAAGAAATCAAGACTTCTGTAAAGTCTTGACTTGTCTTTAGTCAGCACAATCTGGATACCAAAAGAAAAAAGAAAGCACCAAAGCCAAAAAAGTAATTTCTGCATGAGCAGAAATGGCCCAAGACTTTTGAGAAAAAAAAACAAACCCTAATAAATGGGGAAAGATACCTCATCACTGCTACTAATCAGTCTGCAATTTGACTCTAAATAGGTGCCTTGTTTTCATATATCCTAGACAAACAAACTCCAATGCAAAACAGCATAGGGGTTTTCCTAGAACGTGACCCAGGAGAGAATTTGTTCATTAATTTAATGAACAATGGGTCAACATAGAAACACTTTTGTGTTTCTTAGTAAAATATTTATCAGATATAATTAAATGACTCTTCTTTCACTTACTTTTTTTCTATTCATTTCCATATTGCTCTCTGGACAATGGATCGCCTGTTATTTCGGTCCAGAGTAAAAGCTTGGTATCGCTGGCCTTGAGTTCTCTTCTTTGGCTGCTAAAATCAACTGGGAATCAGTCTACTGAATTTAGCTAGATCTTGAGGGATGGGTATAAAGTGCTTAGCAGCTACAAACTTAACTGTTCTTCATCTGAGAAACTTCAATAGCAGATGCGGATTATGTTGCATTTCTCATAAAGTGGTACTAGACATGGTTGATTCAGAGAACGTAGCCTGGAAAAACTAGAACTACAGAGATATTTTAAATGAGAACAATCCAACATGAAACCAGTTTTAATTAGTTCAACCCTCTATTTAGAAACTATTGCCAATTCTGGAAGGCAGTGCGTCTCTGAGAACAGTGTTTAGCCTTTTTTGTTACCCCATCATAGCTATCAATATCACATTTCTGTGGTTTTGACAACAGCTTGCCATTTTCTGCAATGATGTTTCATAGTTATCGTTACTTTTAAGTCTTGTGGAGAGATGTAGAGTTGCAAGTCATATATTTTCTGTGTGTCTGAAACGAATGGTGTCTGAGCACACATTAGAGACATCCAGCCTGCTTTTACCCAATATTCCTTAGTTTTCTGATTGCAGCTACTTTGTTTCTGTATATATCTATATCTATATATATATGTATATGTAGAGTATATATATGAATACACAAATTTCAACTGGCATTCCAATTAATACTACAATAACCTGGAAAGTTACTTTTGACAAGCTCAAATGTGCTGGATATCATTCCCATATGATGAACAAGCTGAGGGTAGAAAGTTGAGATGTTTAATTGAGGTTAATCCAAAAAGCTCCAGCTAAACTACACACAAGGGGCTTCTATTACTATGAAGATCCCTTAGCAGGTAAATCAAGACTGGAAACTATAAAATGTTTGAGAGCTGCTACTCCCTAAGAGAGGCAACTTTTGGAATGACTGATCTCCATGTGTATCATGATGAGTTGGTAAAAATGGGCTGTATTGAAGAGTGGGATAGAAGAACATTATTTCCTAATATTACCCAGTGTGTAACATTTATTGCAAGGATTAGAATTCAGAAAGGAAATCACAGCCATACATTATGGAGAGAAGTGCCCACAATGTAAACTCCCTTCTCATTTGGCATTCTACTACTAAAATGCGAGGCTGATATTTACTTTTATTCCCATTGTTTTCCAGACAAAGCAATTTTTGGGCCCTGGACGTTTTTGGATTAAAATTTCTTCTGGGTTCAAAATTAGAACTGATGAATTCTCTGCTGACACAGACACCAATGCTGCAAGAATGGTCTATGTACAGGTAGTCCTTGGCTTACAACGGTTCATTTAGTGACCATTCAACATTATAACAGCACTGAAAAAAGGGACTTATAACCATTTTTCATGCTTACAACTGCTGCAGCATCTCCATGGTCATGGGATCATCATTTGGATACTTGGCAGCTGGCTCACATGATGGTTATAGTGTCTGGGAGTCATTTGATCCTCTTTTGCGACCTGACAAGCAGTGTCAATTGGGGAAACCAGATTCACCTAATAATCAGGTGACTAATTTGGCAACTGCAGTGATTCACTTAACAAACATGGCGAAAAAAGTCATAAAGTGGGGCAAATCTCACTTATTAAGTTTCTTGCTTAGCAACATAAAATTCTGGGCTCAATTGTGGTCGTAAGTTGAGTATTACCTGTATTTTTCTGTCAGAAGTTCAGCTGATAGAAAAAAGGGGGCGGGTCCAAAGGTTCCTGTGAGTGTGCAAAGCAATTAAGCCAGTGTAAGTCTTTCCCAGGAACAATTTCTCTTACTCCCTCTACCATTTACTTCCCTGGCATCTGGCCATTTTACACTTACTTCTGCTGAAGCTAATGCAGCCTTCCTGGTTTGGGAAGGGGGAGATTGTATGAACAGAAAGCTCCCTGCTTCTGAACTTCATGCAGAAGTTCAAAAACCCACTGCCAACTTTTCTGTTTAAGAAAGTGCAGAGAATTTCTGTAGAAGAAATGTAGTAGAATGATTCCCTCATTCTAAATTATAATCAGTGCCAAATTTGAAAAGTAAGAAATTAAAGCTTACATATAGTGAGCTCTTTAAAACAAAAGGATTAATTAGCTAGGAGTCTTTCATCTTTATAAGCGGTAGTAAAACTTCTTTGATTTTCCCCCTCCTTCTCTTCATCCATGCATGTATGTAAGATGCATGCAAGACCACGCATGCATGATCTTGGCAAATTCAGCCAGCTCATAAGATGATCTGCAGTTCAGAAACATGCTTGATGGAGACAGCGGCATTGTTGAAGTCTTACATGAGATATTAATGACCACAATCAAGACGCACTAAAGTGGAGAGGTGGGATTTCATTGCCCACTTTCATAAGACATATTTCCATGGTCCGGGAGCTGGAATATTAACACGGTGTTATCTCAAGAGAAAAATCAGTATAGGATCTTTTCTATGTAACTTTTGCTTTATGCAATTGAGATGAATACCA
Source organism: Mimophis mahfalensis (assembly GCA_032468015.1). Classification (NCBI taxonomy): domain Eukaryota; kingdom Metazoa; phylum Chordata; class Lepidosauria; order Squamata; genus Mimophis; species Mimophis mahfalensis. Next base: position 446,797 of record JANHFR010001884.1, on the reverse strand, counting down.
TTTATTTATAAAGAAGTTATTATTTTGAGATTGCATTTGTTTCATGTTTTTATGAATTTAGAAAGAAAAATCAAACTGCTTTTCTCTTGGTGGAGTTGTGTTCACAAATGCAGCACTGCAAGCGGATTTTCTAAAAACCCAGATCTAGTAATTTGACCCTTCTTTTAGCTAGGTGTTGACTAGTGTTCTTCTAGGCATTGCTATTCATTAGGTATATCCATCATTCAACTGTTCCATAAATGCATCCTTCTTCACAATTCTCATCTTCCTTTCTTTAGGAGCAAGTTGCCTTTTTGTTTATATGAGCAATAAGAATTGAGTGTACATTTCACACATTTGTGGCTGCTCTCATTTACAATGGCTAGTATGCACAAGCAATCTCACATGTCCTCTAAGTTGCTGTGTAACAGATGATAGAAGAACCATCCATCAGACTGTTATGCAGTTATAGCCCCATGATCAGTTTTTAGCCAACAATCCCACTTGTCTGTTCTTCCTACCAACAGCAGCCTGTTTCCATTTCCTGCCACTGGAGACATGTAAGAGGATAGTTTCTGTCCAGTATCATTCTTTTCAGTGACAAGTTGGTTGGTTCTTCTGTTTGGACTTGAGAAGTAGTTAGTGTGGTGAATTGAAGGCAGTTTGTCATCCTTTAGACCAAAATAATTTGAGAAAAAAGTGGGGAAAAAATAGGAAATCGAACGGGAGAATGGGAAGTAGTAACTGATCTAGTATTTGTTACTATGGTGAGTAGGGATTTACAATTAGTTTTCTCACTAGCTTTCATGTGGGTTTTGTATTTATGAGGGTCAAAATGGGCATAACTCACAGGTTATTAATTCCTCACTTGTCCTCCCCACCCAGTTGCATATAAATTGCAAAGTGAGCTTCTTGCCAGTGTTCCTAATCCCACCTCATCTGCTCTGACGTGGACACGAAAGGATGTGCAGTTTTTCCTTGTCTCTGACCCTCCCTCTAGGCTTTCTTGCATTTCCCCTTCTTTTCTCGTTGTTGGAACTTTCTCAGGCGCCTGGCCCATGTGTCCCTCCACTGTATCACAAGGCTGCTTTTGTCTGCTACAAGGCCATTCTGGTCTGGAGAGTTCTCATCATGGCCCAGTAACAAATATTTCTTCATAGGCTTGATCTTGGGACACTTGCAGGCAATGTCCTTGGAGCGTATCCAGAGGATCTGGTCACCACGCCTTATCCGATTCGCCCCTTGCTTGTAAACAGAGATGATGTTGACTGTGAACTTCCACCATTCTGCAGCTTTCTCTGCTTTCAGGATGTGGATCTGGACAGCTGGAGACAGAAAGTCAGGAGACGGTCATTAATACATTTTGCAGTTTTCCTCAAGATCATCAAGCACAAGTTACAGTGGGAAGCAAGATTTGCATGCGTTCCCCCTTACGCAGACATGTAACGTGGTTAGGGATTTGGTATGCCCCTAATGTTTAATTCCTTGTGCTTGGCTAAAGGCCACACATTCAGTTCAAAATGAAAAGTGGTGCTTCCTTTAGGCTGTTTGTATTGAATCAATAATTCAATCTGGTTTATTGATTTAAAAAGAATAGCTCTTTAAATTAATTATTATTTGTGCATTCCTATTTTTAAGAGAGATTATATAGGTAATGTATGGGTATGGGTATCATCTTTGGCTCCAGTGTTCACACAGCATGTTTAGCAGGATCATTTACACATTTCCAACACATTAAAAATGAATTTTATCTGTATATGGGTTTTTGAAGGGGAGGGGTGTGCTTAGGTTTTTCAATGCAGATTGTCTGGTTCAGTATGATGCTTGCCTCCCCAAAAGGCTTATTTATACTAAATGTCTCAGAAGATTTTTTTTTTCTATAAATGATTCAGTACTTCAACCTGGCTGCCCCAAGCAAAGAATATATGAGAATATATGGTCAGTCTTTTCCCTCTCTTCGCCTTTGTCTCTAGAAACCTTTTCCCCTGCTTTTTCTTCTTTATGACCTTTGCGATGATGTACTGCATTCCAAACCTAATAATGATGGGAATAGTTTCTATGTTCCTTTTGCCGATGAATTTGAGGCTTGCTATGAAATGAAGAGAAAGAAAAAGACACAGATAAAAACCAGGCTGTTCTGGCCCAATATGATGAAAGTGGCCCTGGTAACAAAAGGCACCACTTTCATTTTCAGCAAAGAGAAGGGTGGGGGGTGGGGTGGGGGAGTAGAAACAAAAACTCACCCGAAACTTTGCCACTTCATGTTCTTTTGGCTTATCGTGAGCCAGCTTCTGAAAAGGATCTCACTGCACTATATTTTCACAGACTAGAAGCCTCATCCAGTAGATTTGATGAGACGAATAGACTGTCCTATTTTATTTTAGTAGAAGCTAATTGGAACCTCAGAAATGAAGAAGAATACATAATGAGAAAGAAGAAATTTGATGCTCCAGTGAAATATTAGAAGGAAGAATTAATCATAAATTAATCAAATAATCTCAGATCTTCAACAGTTATCAAAGATCAAACCAAGCAAACAAGCCTGGAATCCAAAGATTCAATGAAACACTGAAACATTTCAGAAGAGAACATCGCTGTGTAATGATTTGGTGTTGAATATACTTGGCCAATAAAGAATTCCTATTCTGTTCTATTCTATTCTATTCTATTCTATTCTATTCTATTCTATTCTATTCTATTCTATTCTATTCTAT
>JANHFR010001884.1:433649-444004 GCA_032468015.1 Mimophis mahfalensis | reverse complement strand
TTCTGTTCTGTTCTGTTCTGTTCTGTTCTGTTCTGTTCTATTCTATTCTATTCTATTCTACTCTACTCTACTCTACTCTACTCTACTCTACTCTACTCTACTCTACCTACCGTATGTGCAATTGAGAATACTGCAGTCATTGGTAGCACTATATTTTACTACATGGTAAGCTATCCAGATGGGTGGCATAACATTTAATTAATTAGCAGCAACATGGACTCTTTCATTTTCATCTTTCCTTGATGAGCAACTGTGGCAGAAATATGTTAAAGTCAAGCATTCCCGCCAGTCTCCAAAGGCTGCAATCATTTTCAGGCTTTGTGTATTCTTAGGAGGACCCTGCTTTGGCTATGTTAAGTAGCAGGCAGAATGGCTGACACACAAGTACCTGAAGTGCTCCAGTGCAAGAAAATGTCTTATACGCCCCATGCACTGCCATTGCTGCTCCACAGAACGCCTTGCACACAGAAACCACAGGTGCTTAAATAGTTCACTGGTGAGTGAGAAAATCCTGCCAATTGCCTGGAAAGGAGGGGAGGAATGGCTAGACCCTGTGATCGAAGTAGATCTTTGAGGAGCTGCTCTTCCTCCCCCTCCCCCTCCCCCTCCCTTCTCATGGGAAGAAGCAGCCTGCAGAAGGGCAGGGAGGCTCTCATCTTGAATAAGACCAGCACGCCTTATTCCAATCTGTCTTTCACCTGCTGACAGGCCTACTATTGCCTGGTTGCCTGCCAAGAGCTCAAAGAGACATTTGCCCCAAAGAAAACTTCCAAGCTAGCTGGTTAACGGGGTTGAGAACCTCTCACAGCAGGGGAAAGGAAGTAGCCACCAGAGAGAACTCCATCTGGTTCTATTCAGGGCAAAGCTTGTTCTTTGAGCCTGAAAGCCGTCACATTCAATCTCCACCCTGGTTGCAGAGAGAACACCTTTACAATGGGAGGAGGGAGGGGGCAGCAAAGAGAACAAGCACCCCATAAGCAGCACCACAAGGTGTTGCTTTCCAACAATTCTCCCCTCCCCTTCCCCAAGGGAGAGACCCAAAGAAACTGAGCAATATTTTTTCTTGCCTGGGCTCCTGGGGATGCTACTTCTTACATATTTAATTTAATTTAATTAGTCATATTTCTATGCCGCCCAACTCCCGAGGGACTCCGGGCAGCTCACAACACAGTGATATAAAACAATATATAATAAAAATTATTAACACATTAAAACCCATTAAAATATTAAAAACCCATTCAGGCCAGCCCCTGCCAGATCACAATAGCGAGGTGAGCAGCCCACAGCCTGCCAGAAAAGCCAGGTTTGCACCACCTTCTGGAAGACCAATAGGGTGGGAACGGTCTGGACCTCAGGAGGTAGCTGATTCCATATGGGTTCAGATTTTTCTAAATGTATCTTAGATGTGCATACTTTTGAGGTGGTGAGCAGAAAATGTTGGGGTTCCCACCCTTCTGGTGGCTTGCAATGTTCAAGAAAAACAGCTAACAATTGTAGCTTTATTGATTTATTTAAATCCCACTTTTATTATTCTTTTAGAAACGTTGAAGATGCCTTCCTCCTATGGTAAATTTGCATTTCTTAGGATGCCAGCTGCATTTGTAGCCTAGGTAGGGCTCTAACTGCTATATTCAGGCAGAACCGATGGGCAAATGGGTAGTTTATGGGCAGAACAAGGAAGATGTGTTTTAGCTGAGAAGAGCTTTTTCTCCAGAGACAGGCCGCTATCAGTAAGAAATAAGTAAGATAAACATTTACACCAAACACTCATAATCTGGGAAAGTTTTCTTGCTATGGTCTTTATCAACTTCAATCTCCTTGCAAGATTTGTAAAGAACTACTGGTGCTGAGAACTGAAGCATACCCAATAAATATACAGTACTGAAGGAAGATTGGGGCCACATCCATGTATTAATGTACTACTAGCCAACCACCAGGTGGCACTATAGTACTATAGGCGCTGAGAAATTGTCCCAAAGGTGCATTTTCAAGAGGCTTTCTTGTTTTTCTTGTTTTTCTTTCAAGACAGTTCACTTCTCATCCAAGAAGCTTATTCAGCTTTGAAGCTTTGAAGAGCTGAAGAAGCTTCTTGGATGAGAAGTGAAACATCTTCAAAGAAAAACAAGAAAGTCCAGTTACCTCTTGAAAAAGCACCTTTGGGAGGACCATGATCCAAATGACTAATAATCTCCACAGGCACTGAGAGATTGTGACCACTTCCCAAAACAAGAAGACATCACCTGCACGCATGCTAAGCCATTGAAATATAATCCTACTTAACTCAGAACTTTGCTTATAGATACCAGCAGGATTGCACTTTAAATGGCTTGCTTCTTTTCCAGCACGTTAGACACTGTATAATGTATAAATAAGAATTCTTAATATTTATTTTGTGTGTGTGTGTGTGTGTGGGAGAAATCATTCTGGATTCTGACTGTTTGCCCATTGAAATTTCGAAGATATAGCAAAAACCTTTAAAATAGTAATGGGGGGGGGAATATTCTTTGAATGCAAAATGTGTTATCCTGGTCTTATCTATATATATAAAAGAGACCATGGGTGGCGTGCGGGCAGACAGGCATTGTGTGTGTGTGTGTGTGTGTGTGTGTGTGTGTGTGTGTGTGTACGTTTTGTATAGAATCTTTGCCTGCTAAAAATCCTGCTTAAGTGCTGACCCCCAGGACTTCCCTCATGCCTGGCTTAAGCTCTTTCCTTAAGGATGCCACAAGGGGTGCCAGAGAGCAGCATCCGGCTATGCCTGGCTTCTGTGACCAATATGGAGGCCTTCTGAAATGGACACCTAGGCAGGGACTAGGTGACACTTTTTGAAACCTTAGGGAGGCAACTGGCTCCAGGACGACTATACCTGGGCAAAGCCGTGTAATTCAGCTAGTATTAAATAAAGGCAAGGCTATAACTTCCAAAGAATTCTATGATTATTTTAAAAATCAAACTAAACCAAACTTCGGTTTCAAAGGGTTATTCGGTATAGTCATTTGGTATACCTTTCCATCCCTTCCAGATTTAAACCTGTCCAACTAATCCATACTGGTCCTTAGCATCTATTCTGGTTCCTATTATTGGCAAACCCAGAGGCATTTGGAGTGGGACAGCCCAGAAATTTAAATCATAATAAAAATAATAATGCCACCAACCCTCTCTTGTAGCAACAACCATCATTATTATTTTTTTAATCTTTGAAATGGGAATAGATTTATATAGTTTTTAAAATTTAGTTTACATTTAAGAAGTAGACATCTTCAACATAGCTTTTGCAATTGTGTGATTAATTTTGTCATTGCCTTTACGTGGTTTAACAGATTTTGCTGTGCTCCCTTCCCCTGTGCCTTATGAGCATCTTGGCAGAAGCTGATCTGTCACAGAGGTTCCCCCCATTACACACAGAGGCACAGAGCGGCAAGAAACTGTACTGTAGTTGTCATCCTTGGATAATCATCCGAGCACAAAGCTTTAGGGTGTTATATGTTCTGCAGAAGAGTTATTAGAATAGCATATGTTTTCTCTTGCTTTCTCTCTCCATTCCTACCCCCAGGAGTTTTGGGCTAAAACATGGAACACTTTTAAAAATACTTTTGAAAACATTTTAAAAAACAACCAAACATTTTTTTCCATGAACAGCTGCCTTTCAACAAAGAGGATGACTAACCAGTGTCTTCATGAAAGGAGGATTTTTTTCCAAACAAGTCTGAAACAGAGGTGGTGATCTCACCTTTTGGACAGAAACCCTCCCCCTGCAATTCATCCTCTCTTGCACACCTAAACATGTACACACTTACTTATGTACACGCCTATTCTTTCTTAATAAATATAAGAACTGACTGGTGGGAAGTTTCATTGGACTGTCTCTCTCAGAACCAAAGTAAAATGAAATCATCTTCAGGTCAAATTTCGCTCCTGGGGGCTTCGTGTAGATACCCACACAGTTTTATTGGCAATAGTGGTTCTCTATTGCCTTCTTCCATTTGTTAGTTTATTTTACATTCTAGTCTAGTCAACTTCCCAGCTCAGTCTACAGTTCTGGAATATCTGATGATGCCCCATCCAAGGACTTACTAGTCTTGAATCTGCAGAATGAGACAAGGCATACTACTGGTACTGGGTGATTAATTTCACCAAAAGTGTTGTCAGTGCTTTTGGAAATAAATCAAGGTGTGTGTGTGTCAACCCTGAAGTGATCCGGGCTGAGGCCATCTTGGAGGCTTCAGGGTTGCCACACAACAGTGGGAGGAGGGAAATAGGTGGGGTTTTGTAGCCAAAATAATAAAGTTTCCCTGTGGGAACCAAGGATATTCTCACAGGTGGCTGGCCAGAGGAGTGAAGTAACCAAGGAACCGGCTAGCACCTGGATTGGACAACGTGACCAGTGACTTGGGGGAAAGGGGAAACATTTACTTTTTAATTAGGTGAAAGCCACAGAAACCTTCAGAGTTGGCTTTCACCAGTTATGCCAATATGAAGTATCCAATAAATTGTTCTTTGAGGAACTTGCCTGCCTCAGAGTTCTGCTTTCTATGGGTGCATTACTTGGGACACTGACAGTGTGTCTGCCTGAAATACTACAATTCTGCCTACAATAAAAGTAGAAATGCATGCATGTTTACCTGCGCATGTTTATGTGAAAGAGTAGAGTAGAATGGAACAAACAATGCATTAGCATTAAGAAATTAAAGAGCCCAGGAAACTGAGCTTGTCTCTTGTCTTTCCCAGTCTATAGGTAGCATTACACAACCAGTTAAGAAACTCATAGTTTCCTTCTAGTCCTTTTGGGTGGGATAATAACATCTCAATTGAACAGGTGTTAATGATTGCCTGGAATACCAAAAGTGTACCCATATGCCATTGCGTTTAGTTTGAACTTGACACTTCTGCTTTTGATTCTTCATATTGCTATTTTTGAATGAACCATAATTGTTTCTGTATGAAAACCCAGTATAAACCAAAGATGAAAGAACTCCCACTTGTTATTAGTTGGGAAGTCGTGTGCAACCCATCGCGACCCCATGTACAACGTTCCTTCAGGCCTTCCTGTCCTCTACCAAAACTCCCATTAGCCCATCACAATAGTATTTCACTGTTGCTCTGTGGTTTGGCTGTGCCTTGTATTTAATTCTATCTGTCTGTAACTAGCAGAATTTTTGGGATTGGTTTGGAGTATAAGCAATTTGTGGTGGTTTTCAATTTACATCTCTTTTTTTTAAACCAGACAAGTTATTTAATAAAGATGAGTTTATATGCAGTATGCTAACTTACAGCAAAATGTGCCTTTTCTTCAAAATTTATGAGAATTTGTAGCTGAGAATCCTGTAAATAATAAATAGATTATTTAAACAATTCAGTCAAAAGACGAACAGAGGTAGATGCAAGCATTTTGTATTGCCTCATCTGTACCTACATTACAACAACACAGTTAAAATCAGCCTCAAATACAAGATTTAGCAAGAGCATTAATCTTACATTTGATCTTATATTTGAGGCTGATTTTAACTGTGTTGTTGTAATGTAGGTACGGATGAGTCAATACAAAATGCATCTATCTCCATTAATCTTTTGACTGTATTGTTTAAATTATTAAAAGGGACTAACTGTTTAAAATCGATTAATGCTGGTGGTGGTGATGATGATGGTGAAGAGACTTTTGCACAATCCCTACCCTGATGCTTTCTGATACGTTTGCCTGCATCTTCCAGGAACCCCATGTCTATTAATCATGGAAAAGATGGTGAAAGGGCCCTTCTTCTCCCATTGATAAATTAGAAGGAGGCAATCAAGTGAAGAGAAAGATTTGATCCTTTTTCTCATTCAGTTTTGCCTTCCTGGTAACCACAGAGAAGGGGGTAGGATGGACAGTCAGACAGATGCCCTTGATGGGACAGTTTATTGACAGCCATAATCCAAACTCCCTCTGGCCTGCAAGCACTTCTAGCATGTACTTCAAGTCCTTGAAGTTTTGGTGGTCCTCAGTCTAAAATAAAGGTGAAGAATCTTGCTGGAACTATGTTTAATCCTAGGATTTTCTAATCTTTTTGCACTGGTATTTGGATAAAGGTAAAGGTTCCCCTCACACATACATGCTAGTTGTTCCTGACTCTAGGGGGCGGTGCTCACCTCCATTTCAAAGCCGAAGAGCCAGCGCTGTCTGAAGACGGTCTCCATGGTCATGTGGCCGGCATGACTAAATGCTGGTGCACAGAACTCTGTTACCTTCCCACCAAAGGTGGTCCCCTATTTTTCTACTTGCATTTTTACATGCTTTCAAACTGCTAGGTTGGCAGAAGCTGGGATGAGTAATGGGAGCTCACTCGGTTATGCAGCAATCGGGATTCGAACCACCAAACTGCCGACCTTTCTGATTGACAAGCTCAGCATCTTAGCCACTGAGCCATCACATTCCTTGGTATTTGGATACAGCCAGTTAAAAAAGGAATCCTCCAATGAAATGAAAGTCAGACATGGTGCTACAATATACTTACAGTTCTAAACTACTTGAGTGAGCTACAAAAGGCTTAACATTTTTTGAGGAGATAATCTGTCAATGGATTATTGGGCTTTCTTTCTTTAAACCTGTGCATAATGGTAAGTTTTTCTGTCTCTCCTCCAAATCTATTTCTTCTGAATATTTGATACCTTTGTACTATAACTTCCATAATCCTAAAAGCTGTTCTGATTTGGTCTGATGGAACTAGTAAACTGCAAATATGGAGGCTTCATGTTTTGCAAGTCTGCCATAAAATGTCAAAAAAGGATTGAGAAAAAGAGCTGTAGATATAAAGTCTGGCAACAGGACTTTTTAACTAGGAGGCTCTTATTTTTTCATGGATAAAAGTTGCTTCCTTCAGTTTTTCAGGAAGCTGTGATGTCCTCAGTATGTCCCACTGCAAACCAGATCTCTTGGCTTGTAGTGGCTTTACAATGTACTAGTTACGGTAGCTATGAATGAATTTTTCCCACAGACTTTCCAAAGCTAGGAGCTCATTTTTCTCCTGCCTTCCTGCTATAATTAAACAATCATTCATGTCAGAAGTAAACCAGTGTTTGGGTGTGCCAAAATAAAGATAGTTTGGAATTAAACTCTTTCTAAGTGTTCCTGGTGCTAAATATTTGAAGAAAGTGTAATTTGCTTGTGAAAATTTGAAATATAATGAAGACAGAGATTTTTCCTTCTGTTTTTATTTGGTTTTGTAAAAGACAATCATCTTTGAATCAGCAGCACTGAAACTTCAATAGAAACTAGTCTAGATGATAGCACCTCAATTCAGCACATAAGGGGAATATTCAGAGCTGTTATCATCTTGCAAAGTTCAAGAAAACAGTCTTCTAATTGGCTTCCTGCTGGGAAATCCATAAAAACGTCTTCATTGTCCTTCTGGATAACCTATTCTGCAGTTTCACAGCTGGACTTTTTTTCTCTTTTTTTAATATTGTGTCCTCACCTAAAAATATGGTTACAAAAACTACCATGCCACTAGCACATGGAAGTGCTGTCAGGAGGTTTTGCTCCTAATAAGCATAAGATCTGGGCAGATTTTACAGACAAAGTCAATCAGATTTTTAAAAAATCTGATTGACTTGGTAGTTTTTCACATGTTAATTTTACTACTGTAGAAACCAGCATCACCAATTATTCCTCCTCTTTACTATATACTGATCCTCTAGTTGTAAATAAAATACTTTATTGATGGGTTTGGTGTGGCCCTCCAGATTTTATTATAGACCCGCTCTTATGAACTCCAGATTCTATGGCTACTACTGAAAGATGTTCGGCACTACAGTAAAACTTCCTTACAGTTTTCCCTTGTTTAGATGCCTTGCTAAATTTATTTGCAACAGAATGCCAACAATACCATGAATATCCCTTTAAGGGATATTCTTCTATTACTCTGCAACCCTTTTATCCCCTTTTTATGAATAAAAATACACAATTTTCAACATAATTTTCTCATCCAGTGACATATGTCAGAAAGAATGCATTTCTGCTTGTTTCAGGGGTGTTAAATGCTAAATTCAGCTTAATTTTAGTTTTACAATAGGAATGCTTTGTAGGATAATTTAAAGTGCCAGAGTGAAATAGCTTAGTATCAGTGTATGACATAATAAATAGCTTAGTATCAGTGTATGGCAAATAGCTTAGTATCAGTGTATGGCGTAATAAAATAATTACGGGCTGAAGTAAAAAAGAACCGCCATTCAACAGTTATGTAAATGAGCCCTAAATTCTGTGGAAATCAAGGATATACTCTACTTACTGGGAAGAAAATTGACCCAGGGTTTAAAATAATTCCCAGAAAATGAAAAGATAAAAAAAATATAGAGAACAAAAGTCTTGTGCAATGTCCATTTTGTCAACCTAGAATTTCCAGTTTCAAATAAAACTAGTCCTGGGGATTTTCTCTCCTCCAGGGTAGAGTGATACATGCATAGTTTGTGTGTGTGTGTGTGTGTGTGTGTGTGTGTGTGCGCGCACGCGTGTATGTGCCAAGGGGTCTAAAACAGTGCGGGGCAAGAAATAAAATGAATTGATTTAATAACTGCATGTTAAGCTGAATTGACTGTACAATACAATGCAGCATTGATAGAATTATTGGATCCCTGTGTTCATATAGCATACACCAAATATTCTCATGCAGAGAAACATATGAGATGAAAACTCTTAAGAAGAGGATGGAAAGAGTGTGAAGGCATAGCAGTGCAGAAAAAGGAAGGAGGGAAAACACAATGTGTTATGGGAAAACATATCCATATCAAAAGATGGAAAGAAAGAGAGAGAAAAATCACAAATTACAAAAAAGGGTTAATCTCACCGTGCAAGACCTCTCCCCAAGCAATGACCAATTTAAGGAAACCCAGAGTTTGCTAGCAATGTCTACAGTGGCCAGCAACTTCAGCCACTGGATTGTTTTCATCAGTGTCATTTATTTTGTTTTTCACGGAATTAGGAGCTTCGGTGGTGCAGGAGGTTAGCACTTAGCCTAGCAGCCAGCTGCCTGTAATTAAGGCATGTTCCAATCTCACCAGGCTCAAGGTTGACTCAGCATTCCATCCTTCTGAGGTAGGTAAAGACCCAAGATTGTTGGGGCAATAAGCTGACCTTGTAAAAATGCCGCTAATAAGCAGGCGTATACAAAGAATGAAGGCTATTGCTAAGCACATTGAGTTGTGCTTCTTAAGATTGTAAGCTGCCCTGAGTCTCCAGAGAAGGGCAGCATATAAATTGGAATTTTAAAAAAAATTAAAGTTGACTCAAGTTGCTTAAGGGAAGGGGAATGCCAAGGGGACAGAATAACAAAAGCAGCATAATTTGTGTATATGATGTAATGTCACGTACAGCTACAAAAGAGTCATTCCATGCAATGGAAAGGCCTTATGCTTGGTTCAGAAGTAACTGGCAAACTATTTCTTCACCTTGTAGACAGTGGTGGGATTCAATTTTTTTTACTACCAGTTCTGTGGGTGTGGCTTGGTGGGCAAGGCTATCTGGTTGGCCAATCAGAGGTGGTCTTTGTTGATCCAAACCAATCAAAATTATCACTACCAGTTCTCCGGAACCTGCCAGAACGGGCTGAATACCACCTCTGCTTATAGAGTAAATAAAGGATTTTTTTCCCCAGGTTAGATTATATGTCTCTAAGAAATGGTGTGTGATAATCCTAACTACGTTCAAGGGTAAAACCCTTGTTGCATGCAAAGCTCCATGGATTGTGTTAATGGAAATTAACTGTGGATGGGTTACCTCACTCTTGATTTTTACATCTCTACCAAAAGTATCAAAATAGTTGATAGAAAGAAACATCCATATGCTGCAGCCTGTGTATTGTTTCCAAAGACAGGCAAATGGATGCAAAAAGTATTTGGGCTATGTAGAAGAGACTCAAGGCAGAGTCAGGAATTAACCAGTTTCTGCTACTGACTTCGGTGCTCATGTTAAAGAGCTTTTCTTTGTTGATGCTTTGCTGCAACAGACTAAAGTTGTCAATAATTTGGAAATGGGATATTGTGGAAGCTGAGTGTTCATAGAATCTGTGTAACAGATAAAAAGTTCATATATTTTAATATTTGTATTTATATCTTCATATGCCTCCATCTGTTCCTCTGAAACATCAAGCAGTTCGCACAGATAGCCTTTCCTCTTGCAACTTTGCAAAGTATATTGAAGCCAATTATGGCTTTAACAAGCCACCTTCCACTTACCTTGAGGTGGCAGGATGGGTATATTGCCCTAATTGCCAACTCCTGTGATTATATAGTAATGAGATCTGTGCTGTAGTAAAGTGGGTACAAGTTAAGTAAAGTGATTGATGGATATCTCTAGTTTTGCTTTCCCTTCTACTAATAGCTCA
>JANHFR010001884.1:370311-387996 GCA_032468015.1 Mimophis mahfalensis | reverse complement strand
CGCAGAGGGTTACCAGGCAAGACATGCAAATCGGAGGCTCTTCAGCCAATAGAGGCAAGGCATATATATCGGGCAAAGAATTCTGGGAATTGTAGGCTGCATCATTGTCATAAATACCCAGGCAAAGCTGGGTTATCAGCTAGTTAATTAATAATACTTCTCTGTTTAGAATGAGGTGAGTGTTTTATCTTCCAAGGTTTCAAGGGGTGGCAATTTAACAAACTCAACTACATTGGTGCAAAACTCAAGTCTTGAAAGATGAAAAGCTCACTTCATTCTAATCAGAGAAGTTAAGTATTATGAATGAATAAGTGGCAGGACAGTCCTCAGGGTAAGAAATCAAAGGACATCTTTGTCTGCCTTTTTTTTTTTTAATTGAACTCAGAAAACATGTTGTGGGAAACAAAACAAGACGATCCTCATCACCAAAAAGATGGGTGGGTGGGTGTTGTTGTTGTTTTCATCCAGTCAAACGACAGCCATAACTTTCTATTGGACGGATTTCCTGCCTTATACAAGAGAAACTGCACACAGCGTGAGCATTTTGGGAGCACTTACCAGGTCCTCCTCTCAATGCCCATGAATCAGCTGCTTGATGTGCCAGACAAGCCAAAAGGGGCTTGACAAACTACAGCTCTAGGGAAGGCCTAGGTTCTCCTCAGAGGCAGAGCTGGCTCCAGGGAATGGTTGGCAGGTCCAGCTACTTGTTTCTACCCAACAGAGCAAAACCAAGTATTTGTGCTGCTGTGATGTAGCTTGGCCTGCGATGCTTGATCCTCAGTTTCCAAGGTGGGGTTTCGGGGTGGGGGAGGATAAGGCTCATTCAGGGGGCTGATCTTCCCGCTGTGAAAGTGTGTGCATGGGGCGGGAGTCTCAGGAGGCAAGGGGACTGGTGAACAATGAAAACCATTATGTGGGTTTTATGCTTTTCCACAGGCATCTTCTGTGGCTGATTATTGGAGGAAAAAGGCTGGCTGTTCACTGTGCTGGGGCAACTCCTCTATGCTTAACTTTTTTGTGTGTTTTCCTCAATCTCATTCATAGGCTCCCCTTGCCTCATGCAAGAGGTGCCGGATCGCACTACGTGTATCAGCTGCAGATGGAGTTTTCTATCCAACAAGGAAAAGAAAAATCTTGCTTATCTTTGGAGTGCTGTAAGCACTTATTTTGAATCCCAAGCACTGCCTAATGGACTGAGCTCCCCTTACTTCTCCCAGCTTCTGTCAACCTAGCAGTTCGAAAGCATGTAAAAATGCAAGTAGAAAAACAGGGACCACCTTTGGTGGGAAGGTAACAGCGTTCTGTGCACCTTCAGCATTTAGTCATGCTGGCCACATAACCATGGAGACCGTCTTCAGAAAGCGCTGACTCTTCAGCTTTGAAACGGAGCACCGTCCCCTAGAGTCGGGAATGACTAGCACTTATGTGCGAGGGGAACCTTTACCTTTTACCTTTAAGCACTTATAAAACCAGGAGGAGAAAGGACTAATAATAAAATTAGAGCTCCCCCCCCCATTTACACTCCTGTTGAAATGTATATCCTGTTGCTGATTGCTTCAGTTCATCTGATAAGTTACTTTAATGTATTTACTCTGGAGAACCGTGACAGTTTTAAGGCAACTGTATTCAATCCAGCAATAGGCTTTTTATACGCGAGATAAATTATAATGTGAATCAGATTTTAAAGGAAAAAATAGTTCACGCATAATAGGAATCTGTTGTTTGAAGGGTAAATTTCTGAATGCCTTAAAAAGAAACAGGAGTGTGCTGAAAACTAAGCTGAACTGTAAGATAGAAAGATGGCAGACCCTTCCTATAGCCCACATCAGAAAGGAAGAGGCAAAGTAGTTTAGCACCAGGGTTTAGGACTGCACCAAGACATGCAATAGTTGGAGCTATTCGTATTTTGATCTCTCTGAGCTTTTTATACTGCCCTTGGCACCATCCCCCATTTTATTTATTAGGATTTATATGCTGCCTTTCAAGGCATCATTCATAGTAGTCCCTTCTCCAATTTTCCCCTTTAATAACAATCCTGTCAGTGTCAACTCTGAAGCGAACCTGGCTGAAGCCATCTTTTGCTGCCTCAAAGTTGTCGCGAACTCTGATAGGGGAAAGGGAGGGAGGGAGCAAGTAGATAGAGTAGCTAACAGTCAAAACCAAAAGTTCTCTTGTGGGAACCAATGTCATCCTAACAGGTGGCAGTGGAAGGAAGTGAGAACTGCCAGCCACTTACATTGGACAATGTGACCAGTGACATCTGGGGAGGGAACCATTTGCTCTTTTAATTAAGCTAAAACTGGGTGAACTTTTAGAGCTGGTTTTCACCGGCTGTGCCAATATGATGTATCCAATAAACATGTTCTTTGAAAAATCTATCTGCCTCGGAGTTCTGCTTTTGGCAGATGCATTATTTGGAACACTGTCGTTGAGGTAGGCTGGACTAAGAAAGAATGATGGTCCATTGTATCCCCTGAACTTCACAGCTGAAGGTGGTCTTGGGTTTCCCTGATCCTGGTCCAATGCCTTCACGAATATAGCACCTGTATTACACACACCTATTGAAATGAAACAATGGCTAATGAAACCCTGCTTTCTGTCTGTTCCTGGTTTTCTCTGCCAGAAAATTGAGTTCATTGTAGATTTTTCTCCTTAAGATTTCAATGGCAAGCCAGATTGTGCTTTAGATAGGTAAAATTGTGATAAATAATTATCATTCTTGCTTATCTACTGTACTAAGGAATCAACCAGTTCAGGTTCAGAAGTCAAACTAAACCCAATGGCATATTATTTGTCCATTAACCAATCTTGGGTCTGGAAATTGTATTTCATCTACTATTACCTCTGTATAAGAGAAAGCAGAAACAGCCTCTCTTTTGTTCACTAGAATGAAACTAGGGATCAAAATTTAAAGAGAACCTCAAGGAATAAAACCTCAAGTTTTCAAATGAAAAAATTCACACACAAACACACCTGCATGCTTGTCAAAAATGCAACTGTGTCATGCCACCATCTTATTCCTAACCTTGAAATTTAGAATTAAAGAATCAGTGCTTGAATCCTTACATCCAGAATCATTAATGAGGTGACTTGCAGCCTCTTGAGAATACAGATAATATACTAAGAGCACTTACCAAGAGAGAATTGTATTTGCTGCTATTAATACAAAGATCCATATTTCATTCCTTGGAAATTCAACGAATTTGTGAAACTCTACTCAGCTGCACCCACATGCAGGGCAGCTCGTCAGCTCATTTCATTCCACTTCAGACAGATAGTGAATACAGATTGTCTGCAGCTTTGTATTTTGTAGTTGAGAGAGAATGCTTGCAATGTCTCACATGTTAATGAGAACCCATTAAGGAAATTTAGGGAGGAGTATGTCAGTGCAATGTTACCCAGAGTCTTTTAAGCAAATGATTCCATTCACTGGGGATGCAATATAAAAATAAATTAGCTGTTCTGCATGCTACTGAATATAGATTAATTCTATGTTCTATTTATTATTATATGCTTTCCAAACAATTCTACAAAGAAATAATAGATTCTTTGTCATCATAAAACCAAGTACACTACGACGCCAAGATGACTGAAATATATAACAGCATTATCTCTGAACCAGCAGATATTTTTAAACTGGGAGTCCGTCTCTTCTCTTAATTAATTATGGGAAGAAATGATATGAGACATCCCTTGGCTCAGAATATCACTGTACAGTCTCTATGTCATTAATCTGTTTTGATAATAGGATTCCCATGGTTTTTGTTAATATTTCACTGGTGGAAGTAGTCATTGTGTTATGTTTTTATTTCTACCTTTGCAGAGAAAAACTACATTGGATTGGTATCTCGTTTGTTACTGAAAGATCAGAAGGAGTCTGGTCTGAAAACTGTAGGCTTGTTGGAGAATGCTGAAAGGGGCATGGATTTGAAAGACTCAAAATTGACAAAACTGATCAGTGGTTAACTGGATTTTCTTAAGAAGATTGATGGAGATTGGGGAATGAATTTATTGTATCTAACTGGAAAACATGTGTTAAGCAATGTTGCATTTCAATCTATTAGAGGTTTTTTTAAAAAAACGAATGTTATGGAGATAACTACAAGAGAGACTTATGGCATGTTTTGGGGTAATGGATCCAATTGTTGGGAAACATCCTGGTTAAAATTTTATGAAAAAGCCTTATTATTAAGACTCAATCGAGGAAATTTGAGGGTGAGGTCAAATTGGCTGTGTAAACAGAGTTATAGAAGTTCATAAACTTCTGGAAGCTGTGTTAATCTCGCTGTCATTTATTTTCCAATTATCCCCATTATTAAAATGCCTGATAGGTTTTCATTTTTACTGATGTCTTAGAAATGGAGGCTGAAGGTGATTTAAGCAGGGATTTCTCCAGCCAGCCAGAAAAATTGTGGGTGAATCTAGCAGGAAGGTGAAACTGGTGGCCTGCAGTCCAGTGGGTCATGCACAGGCTAGGCCCACCCAGCTCCGAGAATGGAAAAAATGTTGTTTATAAATCTGTAAATTGTATCAACCTGTTAAGAATTATAAACCCTCCTAATATATTTAATTCATATGTAACAATAATCTTTCTTCGTCTATTTTCTACCTCTTATCTCTAACCACTCATAAAATTTATTCCATGTTAAGTAATATTCTGTGTCTTCTTTATCCTTTATTTTTAAAGTCAATCTATCCATCTCTGCACAGTCTGGTATCTTCCGAATTACATCCTCATCTGATGGAGTGTTCTCATTTTTTCAGTATTGTGCAAATAAAATCCTTGCAGCTGTTAATACATGCAAGACTGAATATACAGTCCCTTTATCATAACCATTGGGGATTATACCCAACAAAAATATTTCTGGCTTCAATGTTGCTTAATCATCTTTTCCCAACCATGTATGTATTTTTGTCCAATATTTTCTTGCTTTCATGCAAGTCCACCACATACAATAATCAGTACCTGGAGTTTGATTATACTTCCAACGTTTGGTGGACAAATTGCTAAACATTTTTGCTAATCTTGTTGGTGGCAAATGCCACCTGTAACACATTTTATAGAGATTTTCCTTATATACAGTACATTGTTAATTTATAGTTCCTGTCCCTAAATTTTTGCCATTTATCTAGTTCTACAGAATAAACATTGTTTTTGCCCATACAATCATTGTTTCTTTGACTTGCTCCTCTTCCATTTTGTAACTTACTAAATAGTTATAAATTTTTAAATCAGTTTTTTTCATCTGTCCCGTGCAGTATCTTGTCAAGTGCTGTTGGTTCCTTATAGAAATCCCATGTTTTTACATCTTTCTCATATCTTGTTTGTATTTGAAAATGCAGCCACCATGCTTAGTCCACCCCTGGTTTTGCAATTGTTATCTAGTTTTAAGTTCACCATTCTCATTTTAAATGTGTTTATACAATACAATTTTTTCCAAGTTAATAAGATATGGATGTATCAATGCTTCCATTGTGGAAAGCCAGACTGGTATTTTCATGTAATTTTGTAATTTAACTTTTTCCCTTACCAAGAGTAAAGCATTCCCCACACAGTGTCTTTGAAAATATCTATGTATCATACTCTTTCCATACCATTAAAAAGCATGCCATCCTAATTGAAGATCACGTCCCTCCAATAATAATAATCTTCTATGTTTCAAATTTATCCATTCCTTTACCCATGTAAGTACCGAAGCCTGATAATATAACTCCCAATCTGGTAATCTAAAACCTCTGTTACTTTTAGATTCTTGTAACATTTTCAGTTTTATTCTTGCTTTTTTTCCTTGACAAATAAACTTCAAAATTGTTTTATTTAATTCCTCAAAGTATTTTTTTCTCTATTCTTATTGGTATCATTTGGAATAAAAAAAAGTAATTTCATATTATATTCATTTTTATGGTGGCTATTCTCCCTATTAGCGATAGCTGTAAGTTCTTCCATTTTTCCAAGTCCAACCTAATTTGTTGCATTAGTTTGGTATAGTTATCACCTTTAATTGTTGCACATCTTGCTGTTAACTGAATGCCGCAATATTTAACTTTCTTTACTATCAGGAGGTCTATTTTCTCTGTTAATTCTTTTTTCTGTTTATCTGTAAAAAAATTTAACAATCATTTTAGCTTTTTCTTTATTTATTTTCAACCCTGCGACATCTACATATTCAGCAATTATTGAAGTAAATATTTTAGAGTCTGCATTTAAAAGAGATATTGGCCTATAGTTCTTTATTTGTGTTATATCTGAATCTTCTTTTGGGAGTAGAGTGATGTTAGCTTCTGCCCATGTATCTGGTATCTTGGCTTCAAATAAGACCTCATTGTACATCAATAACATGGACAAGCTCAGTGTATCGAGTAAGTCTTCATAAATTTCTGCTGGTAAACCATCTGGGCCTGGTGTTTTATTGTTTTATTGTTTTGTGTTTTTTTGCCTTTTGATTGCTTCTGCTAGTTCTGCCATTGTTATTCTTTCATTCAGCATATTTTTCACTGTTTCTGGAACTTTTGGTAAATTAGCTTTTTAAAAATATTGTATTATTTTTTCCTGATATTTTTTCACAGTCATATAGCTTCTTGTACAACTCCTATATTATATCTTTTTTCTTTTCCATTTGATAGTGTAGTATACCATCCTCATCCTGCAATTTGCTTATCCATTTCTTCTCTTTTTCCTTGTTCAATTTATAGGCTAGCCACTTTCCAGGTTTATTGGCATTTTCAAAAAAAAAGTGCTTTGCTCTTTTTATTAGTTGTGCCAATTCATCTTTTTCTATTATGTTCAACTTATGTTAAATCATCTCCATTTGATTTTTTAAAGCATACCTTTTGTGGTTCTTTTTGTAGCTCTATTTCAAGTCTTTTATATTCTTCTTCCAAAACTTTTGATATTGTTTCATTTTCTTATTTTTCACTGTATCCCACATCTTTCTTTTTCTCTTTAAAGAAAAATCCCAATTCTCTTTCCATCATCAGTATAAAATCTTTGTCTTTTACTAAAGATTGATTTAGAATCCATCTTACTTTTCTCTTTTGTTCATTCCAACTGATTTTAACTGAATTATGATTAACTCATAGGTTTGCTTCTATTTCTATCTCTTGCACATTTACACTCAGTTCCGGAGTTACCCAAATCATATCTATTCTAGACCAAGACTGATGCACATTGGAATAAAATGTATATTGATTTTTCTCTCAGTTTATTTCTGTCCATGTGTCTTGTAACAACAATTCTTCAAAAAATCAAAAAGTACCGTAAATCAAAAATCAAAAAGGGAAAGGGAAAAGACCAAATCCCTCCTTTTGGAATGGAGTTTACCCAGTATATTCTTGGGAATCTTTTTTTTTTAAACTAATTGTTGTTTAGACCTCTACAATTTATAGGAAAGAGCACAATTCAAAATTCTGGAAGCCATAAGAAGAAGTAGTAAAATAAAAATCATGCTGAGTCTTCTTGTCTCAGCGAGTATACATATACATGAAATTATAATAAATCATCAGCAAGTAGGACTTCCACAATGTAGTTTGGCATATATGTCTTTCTATTAATAGTGAAAGAAACACCAGGAAATAAGAAATAGTTCAAGGGTGACTCCAGTCCAGACCAACCAGATACAAAAACCAACACAGAAGCATACAGGAGGGAAGGCTGGTGTTAAGAGTCTATTCTGGCGTACTGGGTGTTAAAATCAGCAGACCTCCCTTCCTTTTCTTTTGTTTACTATCTTCAAAAGGGAATCAGCCTTGGATCCAGCTTGTCAGGCCTAGGGTTTGCTTTCAAACATTAAACAGGTGTGAAGAGCTTGTTTGGTCTCTGTTTGCTCAGATATGCTATTGCCCCTTGAGAATGGTTGACAGAGTGTGCTTTTGTGAACAGGGGCTGGCTGACCCTTTAGCAAACACAGACAGCTTCTTATGCCCAGAGGGTTTATCAGAAGAGATCTGAGAGAGAAAGGCGGCCAATGGCTTGTTTGACTGACACCCTGGCCAGAGTTATCACCAACATGCCTAGCATTGCAGGGAGGTGTCAGGGCAAGTCTTGGGTCGGGGCAAACACCTTGCAGCTGCTGGGATGTTTCACGGTAGAGTCAAGAGCCACCAACAGGCAATATATTCATCATGGAGGTCACCACCTGGCCTGTGCTGAAGGAGGCTAGCTGCTAAGGCTTTTTTCTGACACTTTTCATTACAATAAGGTGCTAGTCTAAGCATGTTGCCCTATAGGTGCTGTACCTCATGCTATGTGTTTCTTTTTTCTTCTCTCTTCTGAAAAAAAGGCAGGCACTGAGTCCTTATGTCCTCATCATGTCACAAGAAAAGAAATACAACTCATCACCAGGGGCTTAGGCTGCAATTATTCTCTTGTAATCTGATTTGTGGGTTGTTAATCTTACACCTGACCAAGGTTGAAATTGGCAAAGCCTCAGTGTGAATTTGCATCAAGTGAGACTTCGCATCAAGTGGGGAAGCAACATTAAGTAAATTCAAGCTAGTTTTGATTTACCGTTCTGCTTTTTTTAAACATCCAGAATGTAGTGTATTGCAGTTTTCAAGCTACTTTGAGAGAATAAAAGATGG
The DNA here is from genome assembly GCA_032468015.1 of Mimophis mahfalensis. Classification (NCBI taxonomy): domain Eukaryota; kingdom Metazoa; phylum Chordata; class Lepidosauria; order Squamata; genus Mimophis; species Mimophis mahfalensis. The sequence continues at coordinate 379,416 of JANHFR010001884.1, read as the reverse complement.
TGCAAAATATGTTAATTTCTAAATTTATGCAAGCCCTACTGTTTCTTTTTGTTCTTATCTCTTCAATAATTATACAGTACATACAAACACAAAGTGGTTTTATATGAATCACCTCCTATGCTGTATTTGAACATTCTGTCCAAAACATTCTGTTTGTATTTCACAGAATTCGGTTAATGTTCCTGAACTAGAAGGTCTCATATTTTAAGACATGGATTAGGTGGCATTTCTGAGAATTCCTGGGTGATGTTATCTTTCTGTATTCCTACTGCTGTGCATTATTCATATTCATTAGTTATATCAGATAAAGGATAAGTAGCCATTGCTAAGATTTGACTGGAAGACTTATTCCCCTATGGGAGATTTTTTAATTAAAGCAACAGCAAATAGATCTATTTGTTGCTGTTGTTAGTTGCAAAGTCATGTCTGACCCATTGCAACCCCATGGACAACATTCCTCCGGGTCTTCCTGTCCTCCACCATCCCCCAGAGTCCATTTAAGCTCGCATTGACTGCTTCCATGACTCCATCCAGCCACCCCATTCTCTGTCGTCCCCTTCTTCTTTTGTCTTCAATCGTTCCCAGCATTAGGCTCTTCTCCACTGAGTCCTTCCTTCTCATGAAGGCCTAAAGTGAGAAATAACTGTAGGTCTGTAATAGGGCTTTAGGGGATATGGAAAGTGATGGTAGTAACTGGATATCATAAATAGAAATAGACTGTTTCTATCTGTCCCATCAGGTCCAATGGGAGAGGCATGTTCTGATTCTTTCTATTAAAGAACATCATGAGACTTTATCACCTTAAAATGATTTTCATACTCCAAAATATATCTCCAAATGAAATAATGTGGCTCTTTTTTCTTTCAAATAAACATGATGACAAAAAGAAAAGCTACGTGACTACCCTACTGGTCGATATTAATTCATCCTTATAACAGTTTTTCAAACATGACTTGTAATAAGGGCTGGAACATGTGACTTCTTCAGAAAATATTGTCTTAAATGTGTCTTCAAGACAAGTGACTTAAAACCATCTAGTTGAGCTTAACTTTACTCACAGAACAAACTTACTTTTGATCCAATTTTTTCTTGCTGCCACAGCTTTTAAACTCCTTTATCTTTGTACAGATTTATTCAGTGGTATGAGCCCAAGCTTTCTTTATTTGTGCTCTCCAAGACTTTCTTTTCTGAACTGAATTTGACAAAGAATTTTAGTAATATGCCACATGATTGTGGCAATATATAAATCTAATAAAAATGTAATTTGTAATGGGCATGTATAAGTGGTAAAACCTGGGAGCAGCAGAAATGGATCAAATAACATATTAGTACATTCATTCCTCTATGCTTCTGTGACAACCATTTAATGTGTTGCACATCCTTATTTGTGTAATTTCTTTGACATTAACCATGCATTGCAGCGCAAAGCTAACGGGGAACGCTCAATGCATTCTACCCCCAAGAGAGATAGGAGGCTGAGAACGGGCAATTTTATCAAGATAATGTACTGTAATAGAGCCTAAATTTCTCTGCCCTGGACTGTTTAGAAGCTTCAGTTCCTTGCCAATGAAAACAACAGCAGCAACAACAAAGTCGGGTTAGAAAGAAAGTGTGGCAAAATGGGCAGAGAAAAGAGCAGATGGATGCCCTTTGCAAGCAGTTGTTGAGAAACTGGGATGGAAAAAGAGGGAAACATACACTGAAAGAGACTCTTTTGCTCTGTGATGTAACAGCAGTTGGATTCCCCCAGAGCAGGCCAGCAAGATTTATATCAGTCTCATTTAATTAGTTTATTGCAGGCAATTAGCTCCAGCACTTAGGCTGCCCCTCAGGGCAGCTTAAGCAAAGCAGGAAGATAGGGACTGTTGGCTGGTGCTCAGTGGAAGCTTTGTTTTCCCCAAGCAAACTCTAGGTTAAAGAAAATTCTACACTACCCTTAAAGTAAAGCAGACTGGAATTAGCAGATAATCAAAGGAAATGTGAATCTGATATGCCACTGAAGTTTTTAAAATACATGGTGGGTACAGAAATTAATTTTAAAAACAAAAGAGTAATAGCATCAATAAAATAACACATTTGATCTTTTTGAATCGCAAGCAATTTTTCTCGGGATTCTCAATTCAGGAAGCATATCCGTACATAGATTACATGAAGCAAATGTTAACCTACGCAAACAATAAAGCTTTTTTCCTTTACATTTGTGATTAGGAGTTGGTGAATAGGAAAAAGGGACTTCACAAAGTTGGCATATTCGTGGCATCTTTTCACCTGTTGCTTATTTGTATTATTCTATGACAGCCAAAAATTGTTATGGCACTTTTCTCCCAAATGTTTAATATTAGTGTGTGCTTAAAGGTTTGGTTCCTTAGCATCTGTTATCAATTGTTCAACCTCACAGCTTCATGTTTTGTCAAAAGTGGCTCCAATGTAATGTGTGTGTCTGTGTGTGTGTGTGTGTGTGTGTGTGTGCGCGCATGCCTTTGAATTTAGTATTGGCAGTTGCCTGGAGTTTTCAGAGAACACTCCCTGCAGTTTTTTTGGCAAGATTTTCAGAAGAAATCTGTTCTTCCCTTCTAAAGGCTGAGAGTGATTGGATCATAGTCACCCAATTAGCTTGGACTCCAAGGCAGGACTAGAATTTACAGTCTCCCAGTTTCTAGCTTGATGCCTTAACCACTATGCCAGTCTGGCTATGTAACTTAAGATTGATTCATTTATAATACTTCACACATAGTTTAAAAACTGTAATGACAAGTCTATGATAGGCAGTATCACTAAGGTAAATAGTTAAGGTATTTGGTATTTAAAGCCTTGCATGTGCTGTTATTTATCAGTCCAAATTAAGAAAAAATACTGGACCCTATTGGGGCGCTAAATGTTCAGACTAGAGCATTTGATCTCTACCTTTTCAAAGGTCCAAAGCAGGATGTCCTTGGGACCAATATGATTCTTCCCATTCTTTTTGTTGTTGTTGTTCAACTATCTTTTGCTCTTTCTTCAACAACAGCTTGAAAAGGACCTTACATATGCATAGACATTTCAGTGAGAGTGATTCTCATTGCGAAGTTCAGCCAAGTGAGGCCTGAACAGAAGAACTCTGCAGATCAAAGTAAGGCCAGGGAGTTGTGGGAGAGGATCTGCCTCTCTTACTTCTATGTTTCTCAGTTGGGTTGTATGAGTTGGAACTGTGCCACAAGCAGCCAGACAAATTATCCCTGTTGGGGAAATGACACAAGACCACCTACAGTGCTACTTCTTGTGAGCATGTGTCTGCACAGTGCCATCAGTATTCTGAATCACAAGCTGCTCAAGCAGATTGATGGGGCCCCTCAACATATCAAAAAAATCCCCTCCTCCTTCACTTCCTAGGGAAGCTCAGAGTTCACAAATCATAAACTTCCTAATATGTCTAATTTGGCTCCATACCCATTGAATCCTATCTTGGTTCTCCATTATTTATATAACATTAAGAACTATCTGATGGTTGATGATATAAATTCTGATGCAAAAGCCAAACAAGCCATCTTCGAGACAAGATCATTCTCATATTCTGACTTATTTTAAGTTTTATTTTCCACCTAAGGTTTTATTTTATACCACTGGGAGAGTATATTGAGAAAATATTTCCTGAAGAGTGGGAGAGAGGCAAATTTTCTTTTCCTGTCATGGGGATGTTTTTAATAATATCAATTGTCTGTAAAAAGTTTTCTGACCTCAAAACAACTCCATGTTTAGTGCATTCCTTCCCAGCCACAAACCCAGTAAGAATTTTTTCAGAGAAGAAAGATGCTTTCAGCAACAATAAACCAAAGAAAAATACTTTTAGTTTCCCCTTTTGACTTCAGTGGACTTAGTTGTTGATCATGATGATGATGAAAATGAGAGTGCATCTGTTTTTTCAAAGCTTTTTCAGAAATCATATCCATTCAAGTTCCTTATTTTATGATATTACTCTCTACCCTCTCTCTGTGAAGAACTTCGTAATTTGTAAAGGCATCAGTATTTGCTTGCCAGTTCAAAACCAGGCAGAATTTTTTGTTATTAAGTTGCAATAATTAAAACATCTCTTTCCTTGAACTGCTAGTTTTTCATCTGAGCATTTTTTTCCCAAAAAGAAATGTTCAGGATTCACCATTTTACCATTTTTTACACACAGAAACTATTTCAGCAATACTAGCAAAACAAAGAATCGACTAGAATGCATGATAAGCATATTCTGTCTCTAAGTAAAACCTGACATCTGTTTTTTTCTTCAAAAAATAGTTGCTCTTTCATTCCAGTGAATGAGCAAATCATCAGGCCAGGTAAGCCTGTACTTCTTTCACTATGTTTTTTTTTTCCTGTCAGCCATTGCTTGAAGAATTTCTCAACAACTCTAAAGTTAGTATGGGAATATTTGTAACACGACTCCCAGAATTTAACAATAGGATGATGTTTCCAATTTTTGCCTTCTGATTCCCAAAGGCTAGGTATCACTCCACTATCAAACATTTTAAGAATGGGTTTTTAATATATACTGAATGAAAATGCTTAATGAACCCCATGTTTTCATTTTTATATCTTCTGTTTACTCTTTTTATTTTGCTTTTTACAGTCAACATACATTTAATTTCTAACTAAATCTATTTTTTAATTTTAAATTACAATCCTGTTCCTAAGGTCTCACATTTGACCCACTTGTGTTTATAGAAGTTGCATCTTATAGAACTTTGTGCTTGATATGGCCTGGATTTTTTATTTTATGATTATGATTATGATTATTAATTAAAAGCAGGTACTCTGTATTTTCCATATTCATTTTTTTTACACAGATGATAGAGATGAGACCATCTAGCCAGTCTGTCCTGATTAGAAGATTAATTTTATGTAGATTGGTTATTTTAAATTAAATTGTTTTGGGGGGGGTTTAAATTGTTATTTAATTCTATTTTAAGTTTTGTATTGTCTGTTTTTAACGGGTTGTAAGCTGCCCTGAGCATATAAATCAAAATAATAAAATAAATGAAAATAAAATAAGTGATACATGGTAGATAGGGAGAGAGAGAAAGAGAGAGAGAGATTCAGAAAGACAGAAAGATGTATATGTTTATAGTGTGTGTGTGTGTGTGTGTGTGTGTGTGTGTGTGTGTGTGTGTGTTTCTTCATGAATAGAGAGAGAAATAGGAAGAATGGCAGGAACAAGGGAGGAAGGAGGGAGGCAGGGTTGGAACTGGAAAAGTACAATTTGTGGCAGAAAGATGTGGAAGGCCTCCTCCCCCCTGCCTCCCCGCCACTTTCCTGATTCAAACCATCCTGTTCAAGTTACTTCCAGTAAGAATACAGTAAGAATACTTACTGTATTCTACTACAGTATAGTGGAATTCCAAGCACATTATGACACTGCTTTTTATTACAAACCATAGCCATGTTTTATGCAATAAAAGAATAAATGAACTGTAACGTATTTTTGACCATATTACGCGGTCCTCTGTCTATGACTCTTCTTAACTAGTACCAAGTGAGAAACCAAAAGGTTAGTTGACAAATCTGAAAGTAAATGTTTAAAGTCTATGATTTTATTTAAAAGGTTATATGATTTATAGGGAACACAGGTGCTCATCAGTTAACCATCATGTCAATTGATGTGGAAGCTGGCCAACATTTTTTTTATTGGAAGATATTTCTTAAATACCTAAATACTATTTTTTATCATTGTGAACATTTCACACTATTAAATAATCTCTCGTTTCACTGGCAAGACACTTTCAGTCCTGAGATCTGGTTATTGATTTTAATAAAATTTCTAACAATAAAGCAGTCCCAGTTTTATTTCTGCAACTCTGTTATTCCACAGAGTGGTGAAGGACTGGTATTATGTCAGTGAAACTAATAAAATTAAACTTCAGTCACAAGCTGAACAGCTACAAACAATGATTTTTTTTACCCTTGAATCTGCTATGTGCTTAGATTTATCCCAATACACCTCTTTACCACAGACTGAGATCAAAAGCATCCAGATCTGTTTACAAATAGCTCTTGGGAAACACACAACGTACTGCTTACTGTTTACCATTTTCCTTAACACTTGGTAAATGGTACTTATTTCCTTTCTAGTGCTCTTATGAATTTCATGCCAGGTTTCCAAACTATAGGAGTGAGGTGGAGTGAATGACAGAAAAAGTAAATAAATAAAAAAAAAGATGAAAACTCTTTGCTGGTACTTCAAAGAGATGGTAAAGTATTTTGATACTTGGAAGGGGTGTAAAGCCAAAGTAAGGTTAGGGATTTTGCCTGCCCCAGGGACTCCTGCTTATACAACAGCAGGAAACAATTTGGCATGGTCCCTAATATTTTATTTTTCCCTAACCACTCAATAATTAGAAGTTTTGCAGCTTCAGCAGGGAAACCCTTGGGGAATTATAAAGACAGCAAAGGGAACATGGATCTCAGTACTGAACAATGAGAGATCTTGCTAGATTTGGAGGAGGTAAGAGAAGAATGAGCTTGATTAGATCAGGTGTAAAGGAATGTGTAGCCAAAACAGCTATAAAATTGCTAGGACAAATGCACATATTGTGTCATTTCCATTTAAAATCCTAAAATCCAGAACTGTCTGCAAAGCAATGATTGCAAGATATGAAAGACTTAAGTTTTACCCATAAAATAATGTGAGATCAAAAGAAATTGAATACAACACACACACACACACACACACACACACACAGGTCAAGGTAATCACAAAATAATGAACACTTAAATGGCAAAAAGAAGACACCTCTCCCCATATTTCAATATCTTAAAGCTACAGCAATGTGTTGACTGGAAATACTGAATTCATTTATTCCATTTATTTAATCTGACATTCCATCCATTTTTTTTTCATTAGCTTGTCATGCTTGTAGCAGTGTGATTCTTTTACTAGACCTGCTCTAAAAAGTTGTTTACAGCATATGATTTGTGAACTAGACAGTGCACATAAGCCTTAGTGTCGTACAGATCAATTTTGAATTCAGATACCATAATCCCTGGCTATACAAAGGGAACCAGTGTAGGTCGGATAGAGCTAAAATAAAATTAACTGGGTTTCCAATAATGTTTTTTTTTCCTTATTATTTCCTTATTATTAAGGAAATAATAATGATAATTTTCCTTATTATTTACTTATTATTTACACATAAAATACTGTACTACACTTCATCACTAGAAAAAGCAAATGTCACCGTGTGCACTAGATAAAAATAATATAATAGTAACCATAGAGATGCTTCCTAGATATCCCTCTAGACCAAAATCTAATTTGGAGTAGTGTAGGACACTTTTATGAGGAACACAAATCTTACTCAGCAAATGAAGAGAATCTGAAATGGATTGGGGTATCACGGTGGGGTAAGGATTCTTTCTCATTGAATTCCTATCAATTGCGGTAATTTTTTAAAAGTCTGACATATAATATGGGTGTATCAGACAAATAACACATGATATTAGCATTGTTAAATTACAACTGATAATTTACTTGCTGTAAACTTCCTGTTTTATACTCTTCTGCATGGTACTGGTGCTTTAATTTACATTCTGATTCCCAATTATCCAACTATCAATAATCAAACTTTTCAATTTGTATTCCTTTCCAAATTTCAAGCAAATGCCATAGATTTCTGCAGTTACAAGGTTAGAAAGAATGTAACATTTCTGTAGTCTGAGGTATGTACTCAGTGATACCTAAACACCATAACAGACGCTGTATTTTGTTTAGTTTAATCGGGATGAGCATAAGGTACTTCACCAGAGATACCTACATGATAGATATGAAGGTAGATAACAATCAGATAAGATTGTTTACAGTGGAGAAAAGTAATACCTGATCAGATCATCAGATATTTGCTAACCTATACAAGAGAGGGCTCAGCATAATATGCACATTTTTTTTTCTGTCTGAATAGGGTTTATTTTGAAAGATAACCTCTATAGTTTCCAGCTTCCAATCAATAGTTTACTTATGATTATAAACTCAAGCTCCACAAATACAATATGCCTGATATAAATGACTACTGATAATGTCCCATTCTCAAAAGATGCCCCACTAGCAATACAGCACTACGTGAATGCAAATTATAATGTTATTATTGTTGTTGTTGATTATACTTTAAATAGCATTTTCAATCTGCAAAAATATTTACATCATTTGGTTGTATTTAGTACCAACACTATCATAGTTTAGTACCAGACTACTAATGGACTATATGTTCAGATCACTGTTAAAGTAATCATGGTTTATTAAACACAAAAAGAGATCATTTTTCTACATACTGTAGTACGTATATATTATTTCATAGATCCTAATTAATGAGATTTAAATTCATCTAGGAAATACTGTACTGTGGATCAGTTCACATCTAAATTCTGGCTTCAATGCATTTTTTGTTCTGTAGTTGGTTGCATGCAATAAATACTGACTTTCACCAATCATTTCTCTCAAACTGAAACAAAATGATAGGAAATGTATATTACCTTATTCAGAAAAGATACCCAAATCCTACTATATGTTGTCTTAGTGTTTCTGACATTGACAATAGTGTATTGTCACTCAAGCTGTCTAAGCAACCCATGCACCCCAAGCAACTTCTTGTAAGTTGACTCCAGTCCTAAGTTTTCTTTCTCATCTACCTTCTACCACCCAGAAACTGGCTTCTCCATCTCACCATGAATGTTGGCCAGAATGAACAAGACCTCACCTTAGAAGCAATTATGTGCTGTCTGCTCATAGCTCTGCTTAAGTGAAAACAAATGTAGTTTTAATAGTATACAATTTAAACAGAATTGTCTATATCTGACACAGAAACCTTCTTCAACAAATACAGAAACCTTCTTCAATGAATTTTCTTGCTCACCCCATTTCCTCATTGTATCCTATATTGTTTGGGATTCAATGTAAAGGACTCTCAGAGGACATTTTTATCAATCGTTTGTAAGCTGCCTAGAGTCACCTTTGGTGAGATTGGCAGCGTGGGAATTTAATAAATAATATCTGGTACACTTGCAAAATTGCATGTATTTTTTTTTTTTAATCCCATTTATATCCCGCCCTTCTCCGAAGACTCAGGGCGGCTTACAAAGTGCTCAGCAACA
>JANHFR010001884.1:340467-352240 GCA_032468015.1 Mimophis mahfalensis | reverse complement strand
CTGAGTCAACCTTGAGCCTGGTGGGAGTCGAACCTGCACTAATTGCAGGCAGCTGGTAATACTTTAGGAGGCATTATTCCCCTGAACCACCGAGGCTCCATTTTTGCTCCATTCATTTCTTTGTCTCCTTGCTTCCTTAACTGTTTTGTTTAATTAAGGTTAAAAAAAGATCAGTTGTATGGACAACAATGCACCATTACCCATTTCGTTTCCATGATAAGGATGCTCTGGCACTGTTTAGGGCGGTGTGATTTCCTGCTGACTTAGAGAGGGCAGGGAAGCAGAAGAAAGCAGCTATATGAAAATGGTCAGGAAGAGGCTGCCAGTTTTACCAAGGGTCTGTCTTCAGGGGCAGGGCTGAGTGCTGCCTTTAAATCAGTGAAGACTGCATGAAACGTTCCCCTTGGTCATTTTATTTTATTTTTAAGTGCTGCGGAATGAACAATATGGTGACGGAGTGTGGATCAACCTGGCCTAAATCCCACTTACTCCTTTGCCAGGACCTCATCCAGGCAAGCAGTTTCCAATAGAGATGTCCTGCAATTTGCTAATTACTCTTGGTTCTTATTCAGGACAAATTAGTCAGTAATTCACTGGAACCAAGTTTCTTCCTTTTTTGTAAATTGATCTGTTCCTAACTAGCATCATTGCTTGGGGATCTGGCAGACCTGAGGGAAAAAGCAGGCAAATATCAGAATACCAGTCAGGGTTTATCTTAATTAGTTCAGTTGTAAAGTCCCCTATTGTTGCTTGACCATTGTTCAGCTGGGGAGTAAGCTTGTGAATTTTGGCAAGAGACTCCAGGGCCAGTCTGGCATTTGGGATAACTCAGGGGAGATTAATTTGCTGGAAACATTGCTATATTGCATTTAAAGGTGTTTGGTCTAAATTTTACAGACAATTGGTCTAACCAGATCTCCTAATTTGTTTGAGAATGAGTGGGCTATTAGTTGCCAAAAGGCAAAGCAATGCTTATCCTGGACTGGAGAAATGTGCCCAGCTGTTTAATTGGGCATGTTTGTTTTTTATAGTTAAAAAAAGTATAAAAGCCTCAATCAAATACCAGTTCTCAAATGATGATGACTGTTAACACTACATGCCCTATAACCCTCTATTACTTTGCTTTTAGCTGCAATACTTTGGAATTATAATTGTCTCTCGGGTTTCTTACTGGCACATTAACAACCAGGATCTCCTCAATCAAGCTGTTTATTTGAATATGCTTTCTGCATGTTCTTTTCCGCACAAATGACTTGGTACATATGAAACAGTAGGGAAACTAGAGTATACTGCCTTTAGTTCCTTAGAGCAGGGGTGTCAAACTCGATGGCATCAGGGTGGTGTTTGACCTCAGGGGGCTGTGGTGGGTATGGCCAGTTTGACGTCATTCATATTGGTGGTGCCTGTAGTGGGCCGAGGGCTCTGCCAGCAAAAATGGGCTCCTGAGTTCCGTTTTCAGCTGCAATTGCCTCCTGCAACCCTCTGGCAGTGAAAATGGAGCTCAGGAGAGCCACATAGGGCCTTCTGAGCTCCACTTTCACTGGTGGAAGGTTGCAGGAGATCGTGGTAGCCTAAAATGGAACTCTGGAACCCATTTTCACTGGCAAAAGCACTGTGAACCAGTCCTTTGCTCTTCCCAGGGTGGCACCGGATGCGGCCTCTGGGCCTTGAGTTTGACACCTGTGCCTTAGAGCATCAAATTGGAGAACTCTTCAGTGTTAGATCTTGAGATACCAAAGCAGTCACTGAAAGGCACATGAGCGTACTATAATTGTATACAGTAGTTAATAGAAAAATCTCTATTAACATATAGGATTTTTGTAAGACCTAATACTACTAATTAGATTGAAAGACACCATGAGGTTAAAAAACTGGTTTTAGCACAGTAGGCACCCAGTATATATATTTCCCAGTTCATCCCAATTATGATTTAGTTGTCTTAGCAGCCACGGAAGAGAGAGATAAATATTAATAGCTAGAAAAGAGCAACTTCCTGCTGACAGTATGAGAGCTACTGCCAGTGAAGAACAGGATATTAGTTTCACAATGAATGCCTGGATTTTGTCTGAGCTTAAGATGCCCTTTCATTTGGTGTAAGGCAATCATCCCCAAATTGGTGCCCTCCAAATATGTTAACTAAACATCTTCCAAAATTCCCAGATAACATGGCAAAACAACAAACATCATGTCTGTAGACATCAAGCTGAGAAAGATGGACATAACCGATGGTGGCAGTTTCTATACTCAGAATGTGAAAATTGTACATGTATTCCAATAATTTATAACTGGAGAGGGAGCCGTACAGAACCAAACTGGCAATAGAAAGTGGACCAGATTGCACGAACTGGGATTTTTTGTGATAATGTTTGATAATGCATTGGAGAGAGTGAGATTTTCCTTTTTTTAAAAAAAATGCTTAATTTTAGAACAGTACACTTTTTACATATTTTGCATTTCAAAATTATTGATAAATACTGTTAGCATTTATCAAGGGTCTACCTATAGATAAGATAAGAAGATAACCATAGGATAAGACAACCCACCATAATAATGGTGATCCATTGTAACATTGAGGGAAAATGACTGTATAGTATGGAGTCCATCGTGCTGCCCAGGATCAAGCATAGTTTGTTTTTACACAGTATGTTTATATATTCTATATGTGGCTCTAATCATTAATTTCTCTCTCTCTCTCTTTATCATATCATTTATTTATTGATTGATTCATTGATTGGATATTATGGCACTGGAATGAGCTTTTCCTGTATTACAAAGCTATCATCATGTCTTTCTTAGCTACTTTCCTCAAAGTTTAAATATATCAATTTGTTCACATAAAGGATCTTACAATATTGTCACTTTAGCATTCATTGCTACTCATAGTCATTTGTAATTGGAGAACATATATATAAGCCCAGCCCAACAAATTGCTAGCTTGGCCCATTGATCTTCCAGCACATCTTTATTTATACTTGATCTTTCTTTTTTTATCTTGTGAAACCCTTCGTTTCTGTGTGCACTTTACAACCTCAAAAATACCTTTTAAATTATTCCATTCCAATTTAAATTTTATTTGTCTACTATTTCTTACAAAGAAATTTACAAAATTCCTTTGTAAATTTTGGATGTAGTTATAAGAAATACAGTGGTAGCTGAATTCTCACAAGTTCAATGCTGCTGTCCATAAAACCAACTTACTGTAATCAAAACATTATTCTACCTGTAGCTATGGTAAAAATATGCACATAACATAAAATGCTTGAAATGTAATATTAAAATTCTATATATGTAAAAATTGTGCAGGGAATAGGAAATCTGGGAATGATAAAATGTTATTTATTGCTTTTTTCTAGATGGCATGTTCCACATACGCTTGGTGTATGAATCAAAGACAGTCTAGAAATGGCAGTCATAAATGAAGAAGATAGGATTTTCTTTTTGATCAATTTGTGAAAGCTTAAACTTTAAATGCATAAATCTCCAAAACATACTAGGAAATCATACCACTATTTAGATTTTTATCACCAAAGAGATTCCTGCCTCACAACTTGCCAGAGAAAACAGGGAACTAGGATAAGAACAGGGGCAGCTTTCACACAACTCTGAGCCTTCTCATGTTTCCCTCAAATTAATTCTGAAGGAAAACCCTCACATTCCAAGCAGAACAATAGCTGAAATATTAGCTGAGCTACAAAAACAAACAAAGAAAACCCTATTCAAGTCTGTTTTATTTGTCCTCTTTTGTTCCACTTGCTCCAGTGTGAAAGTTGCTATTTAAATTTCAGTAGTTGTGTTACAAGGGGCTGGTGTCTGTTCCAAAGCATCACCCTGAGAGCTTTTCACGGGAAGGTTTGCATAGTTCAATTCATTTCAAAATGCTCGGGAAAGCCTTCCCCCACTCCCTTCTAGCCAAACTCACCCTATCCCCTCTCCATTCTCAACTGCAGTGACACAGCCTGCTCTACTGGTCCAGAAAGCTCTTATGTGCAAACAGAAGGCACTGTTTGCATTTACCTTCACATGGTCAGAATTCAGTTGTGCAAGGCGCTTTCAATATCCGTTTCTCCAGCCTTGCTTTGCCAGAAATTGCTTCCCAACCACCCCTCCTATTCCTTTGAAGAAAAACTATTTCATCTCCATGGTGCCATCTTAAGCATTACCCAGAACTGATTCTAGTACGCTAGGACAGGAAAGTAAACAATCATGATGAAGATAATTAGAAATATGAGAGAAACCAAAAGCACAACTGCTCTTCTCAATTTCTAATTATTCTACCATTCGTTTTGTGACCAAAGTTACAACAAAGTGACTTATATCCATTACTCACCATTAAGATTGTCACTGCCTTGTGAGGAAGTGCCTTGGTGATACAGTGTGTTAGGTACCTAGCACTTACTGCCAGATGCCTGTAATTAAGGCACATTCAAATCTCACCAGGCTCAAGGCTGACTCAGCCTTCCATCTTTCTGAGGTAGGTAAATTGAGGACCCAGATTGTTGGGGGCAATAAGCTGACCTTGTAAAAATGCCACTAATAAGCAGGCATATACAAGGAATGAAGGCTATCGCTAAGCACATTGAGTTGTGCTTCTGAAATTGTAAGCCACCCTGAGTCTCCGGAGAAGGGCGGCATATACTGTAAATTGGAAAAAAAAATTGGGGAGTTTGGCAACCTACATGTATTTACAACCATTGCAGCATCCTGGAGTCATATGATCAACATTTCTGACCATCCCAGCTGGCTTCCAACAAGCAAAGTCAATTGGGGCAGCCAGATTTAATGATTAATTAATGATCACAAGATACACTTCACTGAACTGATTCAATTAGCAGCTAGGGCAGTAAAAGGCTGTATAATTGGGCATGACTCACTTAATAACCACCTTGCTTAGCAACTGAAATTCTGGTCTCAATTGCAGTTGTAATTCAAGGACTACCTGTATTTTGATTTGGCCACAGGCTATTCTGCTGTTACCAAAGGCTGGTGCTTGACTTGGCAAGCCTTTGGGATAATACACAACAAATTGATTGACATATTTAAAAAGTGCTAGAAACCCACTGCATATTTTTAAGAGAGGGATATTTTTAACATGTCTAAATTAAATCACCCACAGTCTGTGTGACCATACCTGCTTTTCTTGAATTACAAAGGTATAAAAATAACTACAAAGGATTATCAACTAAGCTCAGTGAATTAGCACCATGCAGATAGGACATATCCTACATGGTATTTTAAAAAGAATTTATTATTGCAGGGTAACAAAACGCACTGTCCGCATCAACCAAAAGTAATTCAGGACTGCCAGTATTTTAGAATCATGATATTTGTGTTTAGAGACATCTGCAGTTATTTAGCAAAAGCCATGACAACTCTAATAGTAATTCCTTTCATTTCATTACAAAAAAAAAAAAAAACACAACAAAACCCACTTTTCTATTTTGCCCCAATCATCAATTCTAATTAAACTCTGAGCTTTTAAGCCTGTGCTGATTTTGTGTTATGCTAACTTTGATTTTAACTAAGGCTTGTGTGTGTGTGTGTGTGTGTGTGTGTGTGTGTGTGTGTGTTGCTAAAGTTCGTTCTCACATTTTGTTAAGCCATATTAAACCATTTGGTTTTGGTTTAGCATATTGCATGATTACTATTTACTCAAAAAGCTATGACTAACCAAACCACAGATTATTACATCCTAGGAAACCCAGACAGTATGTGGGAAATATATGGCATGATTACCTCAGCTGATGTGGATTGCTCTTTTGCTCTTCCTTAGGCTATTTCATCCTTAATTCTACAACAGTGTCAGACTGATTGACTTAAGTCATCAGTGGGTTTTTAAAGAAAACTTACTTTGTTCTAGAAAATCAGCTATGTGGAAACAGTTCCAATAGGACAAAGACCAGAAGGAAATGTAGTAGCCTTCACTACTGTATCTCCACTGAATATCCTTGCATCTATGATTCTATGATGAGGAGGAGGAGGAAGAGGTGGTGAAATAGTACTAATCAGGATACTTGTCACATTGCCAAAATAAGAGACCAACAGCATTTGAATATTCCGGGCACTCACTCATGCAAATCTAAGAAAACTGGAAAATGTTTATAGATATAAAGATATCTTAAATGAAAAGGGAGAACTTCAAACTGGAAGAGCAGGCAATTGAGGTGTCATGGTTTGTATACTTGCAAATACAATCTAGATACAATAAGGATGTTAAACAATATGGTTTCCACCAGAGCCTGACACAACTGGATGGGATATTGCTGGGGAAAGATGAAAGAGTGATTAAGAACTTGCATGGTTATTTGTTAGAATATAACTTAATGGATGAACATATTAAGCATACTATGATAGCCTGGGCAAAGAATGTTGGTTATAATATAGAGTTGAAAAAGTGGGAGAAACTATGGACTAGAAACTATGACAATGTCAACAGCATAAAAGGAGAATTTACTGTATACAAGATTTTTTTATAGGTGGCATTTTCTCCCCTCAAAGATAACCAAAATGTTTAAGGATAAATCAGATAAATGTTGGAAATGTACATAAACACCAGAATTTTACTATCATATGTGGTAGACCTGTGGAGAAGCAAAAAAATATTGGTTGAAGATACGTAACCGGCTAGAAGAAATGACAATGCAATATATTGAATGGAAACCTGAGATATTTTTGTGGGAAATATGTCCAGATACATATAGTAGAATTGATGCATATTTAATTCTCATGTATTAACAGCTGCAAGGATTGTTTTTGCTCAGAACTGGAAGAGAGAGATGATACCATCATAAGATAATGTTATAAATAAAAATTTAGAGTGTGCAGAGATGAATAGATTAATGCTAGCTATTAAAGAAAAAGATGAATCAGAATAATATGAGATTTGGGAAACATTCTATCGCTGGTTGTAAAATAAAAATGATAAATGATAAATGCAACCACAGATCAAATAAGAATAATATGAATAGAATTAGAAATAAAGTAGGTAAGGAGCATAGAAAGACTATATATTAGTAATGATTGTAATTAGCAATGAATAGTTGATAAAATTGTATTATGTATAATAATATTATTAGAAATGGAATTTATGATATAACTTTTAGACATGCATATATGAGTTTAAAGAATAAGCATAATTGTGAAAGGAGGGGTTGGGATTTGTTTCATAATGATGGATGTAACTGATATGACCGGGATGATGTACTTGTTGAAGAGAGGAACTGTTTATAACTTTTAAAATAAATAAAACTTGAATTTTAAAAAAAAGGATATTTGTCACATTGCCTGGGATTTTAAATGAACTATAAAGCATTGCAGAACATTTTATTAGTCTTCTCCCAAGTTTAGTTCATTTTCATCTGAAAAAATATCTTAAAAATGAATTCAGCAAAAGATGATATATGTTACTCATGATTCAGCAAAGAGACCAAGACATTGTGTGTAGTCAAATCAATCCCGTACCATTAATGCTCAAGAAATATCACATCAGCTTTTTTAAAAATGAGACTGATTTTTCCACAAGAAAAAGAAGCATAAATTTCTTTTTCCCAAAAATAAGAGTGAATGAGCAAGATGGCATACTTTTGTACTTGCTGCACAGAAGGCCTCAACAAGAAGTCAGTTTATTAACGAAAAGGCAAACCTCCCAACTATCTAAAACATAGTTTTGCTTTTCATGAAATTGTACATTTTGTATGAAAACATTTTTATTAAAGTTTGTGTTAAGGGTGAAATGGGAAGCCACACTGAAAATAGGTGGAGCTCCATTGTACAAGGTTCACAAATGGCTAAAGATGGATTCCCACGTGAAGCTATCCATTTTTTTCTGCTTAGGCTGAGATTAATGCCCAGGTATCATTCATTAGGAGTAATGAATGCATTTATTAGTTTTAAAACAAATCCGAGATACTTTATTGGTACTTAAATAAAAACAGTATAGGTTTGTACTTAAAGGCTACTGCACAAACATACATGAAACCAAGTCTGGTTAAAAAGCAATAGCTAGACTTCTTAAAATGTAATAATAGCAAACTGCTATTTTTTAGGCTGCTTGAGCAAAAGAAAAGCAGTAATGTGAATAACAATGAAGTATGCCTTAGGAATCAGAGTTGTGAATTCTTTATTATGAAACTGCTTAAAACCTGCAATAGGTTAAAAAAACACACCATTTCTTTTGAGCTCTTGTACGATGGGTAGCCCCACAGACAATGAGTAATGTCTTCCACATATTCGCAGTCTGATACAAAGAGACATTTTTCCAGTGGCATATTAAAACATTTTCTTGCTGCAAGAAGAGTACCATATGAGTCTGTCAGCTGATACTGTATGCATGATTGAGAATAGAAAATCAGTTTAGATTTTTGCAGAACGATCATTCACCCCCTTCTTCCCCAAACCACATATTAAATGGTTTGTGCATTTAAGCAAGTATACGTATATCCTCAAATCTAACCTTAGAGTTTTGTGGTTCCCCCCAGAGACGTATATTTCTTAGGATACCATAAAATGCAGATAGGAAAAACAGAGTCCACACTTTGAAGTCCACCCTCAAAGGTTGCAAATGTAAACTGAACATCTGTAAAATAAATGGCCAAAATATTCTGACTAGAAAAACAAATTTAGAACAATAGAAAACAAATATATCATCTTGGGTACAATTCTCTAGCTCAGAATGATTTCAGAAAGTATGTTTGATAATACTCCATTTTAGTTTTTAATCAAATGTGGCAAGGATGCGTTACATCATATTCCACTATTTTGTATATTAAGCTTACTCTCACAGTATTAGCTCCTCACAAGGACTTAGTATTAACATGTGCCTTTGCTGTTTACACTTTCTCCTAATATATATGGTGATTATTTAGGCATAGAACAACAGGCAACTTTCTTGTCATTCTTGGAAAAATGATTCATCCTCCTGCAGCTTAAACTATGATTAGTAACTTTGGCCTTGAAAAGACAGGGGAGAAAAAATTTCTATTCGTTTTTATTTCTGTTTTTCAGGGGATATTGCTTTTTGATGACTATGCTTGAAGTCATGGCTGCTCTTCACAGGATGCACACATTGGTCTTTTGCATGTTATATGTGATATATGTGAAGAATCTTTTTGTAAATATGCTGGCAATCAAAGCACACAGAATCTATTAGCAGAGAAATCACACAGGATTTTTAATTAAACCATTTCAAAATTCTGTTTTGTTTACCTAATTTGTATACGTACACTAGTCTGTGTTCTCTAATACCATAAATTTAGAAATAAATCCTAACACACACACACACACACCAAAAAAACCCTACTGTACAGGATTGCAATTTAAATCAATTCTTGTTCTTTTAGTTTACTACATCCTTACCTGGAAGTATTCTGAAACTCCCTTGTGCCAATAATTATTACTGCTATGTGAATAAATTTGAATGGAAAGTTTCTGGTAAGGTGACTGAGTATATATTTAACAAGATAAAATTTAACCACTGCCAATTTTAAACAATAAATGACATATTCCTTACTAGGTAAAAAAAAAACACAATGTAAGTTTCAAGAACTAGTCATTGCAGTAATATAAATATTTCTATATTTCACTGAAAGGAGGAAATAGGTTCATTCATCTATAGAAGCTGTATGTTCAGACATGGGAGACCAAACATTACTTCTTCATCCTGTGTGGGCTAAGACCAGTCTTTAATTTAATCAGAACATCAGGGTATATTTATATACAGTATATATGTATTTCCCACAGACCATCTAAACTCTGATGGTGTAGGAATTGTCACTTTCAACTTCTTTGCCCTTCCTCCAATCTGTTCTTTGCAGTAGTTTGATGAAAAGATCTGAAGATCTTTAAACTTTGTATTTTTCTCTGATCACTGGAAAGTTAGTTTAATTTTTAAAATTATTCTAAAATGATGTTTGGGTACTTTTTCCCTAAGACCAATAAAACTTAGTTTGCTTTTTCTAGGAAATTAAAAACTCATCATGTTGTTATATGACGTTATGTAAAAGGAAATGGAGAATGTCTTTTCTCTAATGAGCTCATAAATTGGTCACTGCAAGGTCCTCCAGCTGGCTAGATGAGTGGGTGAATAGGTAGGCAGAGCTGACTCACTTCTACCCTCCCAGGTGTTAATGAGAATCACAGCCGCCCAGTTCCTGCAGCTGCTACAGAGGAAAGGAGATAAATTACAATTCTAAATTGTTTACACTTTCAAAGGGCACTTAAAGGGGCTTCCCACAAGGGATCAAAATGCCCTTTCCCACCAAAAGCATATCACGAATAATTTGACCCTATTAACCCCTCAAATTCTAGGGCTCTAAGCACTGGAGAAGATGTTACTGGATAGCATCAAACAGAATTAAAGGAACTTCCAACAAATATTCTTAAAGAGTTCAAACTATTTTCAGCCACCAATACTAAGTGACATCAGTTGAAAGTTCATGGAAAGTTCTTGTAGATAATTGTGATATACAAAGTATTTTCATTATATAACACAACCCAATTTGAGTGATTTGTTGCCAAAATTCTCCACGTTACACACTTATTCTGATGCTCAAAGGGAGAGATGGAGTGTCTCCCAACTCCATAGCCTACAGTATATGAACAAGACCTGTGAGCTGTTATCTTATTTTCACCTCCAGAAGCAGACTAAGTAGGCTTAATGTTCTTTTATCCTTACCCGTGCCAATACTTTGTAGATTCCTCCCCCCCCCCAAAGGAAAAACTTAACAGAAGTGATCATTGCAGCAACTCAACTTGAGAAGTTGAAAGAGAGGCTTTTACTTTTCACACCCCTCATAAAAAGAAGAATAAACTTAAGGCTTGTGTTACAGCCTCAGACTTTTGAATTGCACCTTTTTAAGGAATAATCTTGCCATAGTCAATTATAGTCTGGTACCATTGCTTCCATATATTAATGCAATGCACTACTTTAAATCTGAATGTAATACAAAATATAATGCCATAATTATTGATTAGGAAAAGAACAAATCTGGAGCCAGTATATCATGCAGTGAGTTGCTGATTCATTTCCAAGTAGTTATTAAAATCTTAGTTTTAACTATAAACAATAAAATTTATTTTTTTTAAAAAAAAACACTCACTACATAAATCTGTGAAACCATTAAGACTATTCTTTAAGAGTTTGGTCTCTATCCTCTTGCTATCCGAAATTAGGTAGATAGTAATGGTTACTATTTCTGATGCTTTGTCTTTGTGTTTATTTTCCAGAAAGGCTTATTTGAATCATCTTTAAAAAAAAACAAAACAAGTGGAATGGGCAGGTTTTTTAAAGTTGTTGTTCACTTTCTTCATGCTGGAGTATTAACAATGGGCATAATATGGTATGTTGTAGTATTTTAATTGCAATGTAAACAGTATGCTGTATTCCACCCTCAAACCAAGGTCCAAATAGTGCCTAATTAAAGTTTAGATACATAAATATGTATTCCCCTAAAACATAATTGCTATTTTCAAATGGCATGCTTTTTGTTGGTTAACCTAATCATGGCTTACTGAATTGTCCAATTTTCTGGCTTTGCGCAATCTATTGAACTATGAGCTAACCACATGGATTGTGTTTGCACAATCCTTGAAGCCAAAATTTCATTTAATGTGCAAAAATATCCAATAAGTAAGAAATGATTTTTCTTCAAATTAAAAGCCCATGCTTTGTTCCTTTCCTACATATTTTCTATGCCCTAAATGAGTCAAATGATTACTCTTTAAACACACACACACACACACACACACAGAGAGAGAGAGAGAGAGAGAGAGAGAGAGA
>JANHFR010001884.1:298733-311629 GCA_032468015.1 Mimophis mahfalensis | reverse complement strand
GAAGATGGTAAATGAGATTTTACCGAAACGTCGCTACAACTTTAAAAGCACAACTATGAAAATGTGGGAAAATACCCAAACAAAGCATAATGCCATACACATAAATACCTGTGAAAACATAAGAAAACACACACACACACACACACACACACATATATATATGGATGGATGTATGTATGTATATGTTTGCAAATCTTGGTGTATTCAGGTCCAGACCCGAATACACCAAGATTTGCATAGTTGTACCCGTGAAAATCCATGAAAACATGTATATGTATATGTATATGTTTTCATATGTTTTCGCGGGTATTTACATGTAAGGAATTAAGATCTTGGGTTTTTTCCCAAATATTTAATGATGTATTTTGAAAAACTGGCAACGTTTCGGCAGACTCCCATCTGCCATCCTGAGGCTGGTGTTTTCCATTTGGCTCCTGTAAGTGTGTGGCATGGTCACAGCTGTCGTTGTTCTATATATGGTGCTGGTTGTGTGCTTCTATTAGCCGATCTTGTCTCATCCTGATTAGTTGGGAGTTGTTTTGCTCTCATTAGTTAGTGACCTACCATAGTTGTTTTGCTCTCATTAGTTGTTGACTTAAGATATGTTAGCCATTTATTCTTCGTCATTATTTCAAGTCTATAAAATATTTCCTTTGCTGAGAGCCACAGGAGATGTTTGGGCATAGACTGGGTTTGTATCTATTCCATGTTCTCAGCATGGCAAATTTAAAATAATGAATTTTAATATCCACCAGTAACTTTGATTTTATCATACCACAAATTTTCCATTTCACTTGTTATGTTGTTCTTAACTCCAAGAGCTTTCTATTTTTCAGTAGTACCCATTCTTTTATCCAAACAAAACAAGCAAGCTCTTTGTATCTTGTAGCACCTTGTATTGAACTCATATTTTCCCCCCTCCCACACAAATTCAGATAACATCCTTCTGGCATTTTTTTGAATGTTGCATCAGTTGTCAAAACAAGTATCATCTGAAACAAAACACTGTTCAAGGCAAGGCATTCATTTTTATCACCGAATTTTCCCTGACAATGACAACTGTAGTTTCTCCCATCTTAATATGTTTTTTTTTAAACTCCATTCCCTGTCTTAACATGATTATTTTGAAACAACATACGATACATATTTATCATAGTGTTGCTAAAATATTTACCTTCATCTCCATCTTAGAATCTGTTTTATTCATCAATTCTGTTTGATCTATTTTCATGTTTTTGGTAACATTTTTGTCTTCATAACATGCTACACACAAAATTACTTTTCCCATTAATGTTTTACTTGTAAAGGACCTTCATAAGCCAATATCAAGTCATCTGAAAAAGCCATTAATTGGTAAGTTTCTTTTTAAGTCTTCACTCCCACAATCCTCTCATTTTGTCTTATATTTCTATTCAGTATTTTAACCACCAAGATAAACAAGAGAGAAGACCATGAGCATCCCTGGCTAGTTCATTGTTGTAACTCACATATTTTGTTTGTATCTCCATTAGCAATTATAGATAGTCCTCAACTTACAACCCACAACTGAGCCCAAAATTTTCATGGCTAAGCAAGATAGTTATTAAGTGAGTTTTGCCTCATTTTATGACCTTTCTTGCCACCACTGTTAAGCGAATCATGGCAATTGTTAAATTAGGAACACAATTGTGAAGCGAATCTGGCTTCGCCATTGACTTTGCTTGTCAGAAGCTCGCAAAAGGGTTATCTTTATTAAATTTCAAAAAAAATTTAAAATGCAAACTAATATAAAAGGAAAAAGTGGTGGAGAAAAAAGGACAGGTTAGAAAAATGACAAAAAAAAAATGAAACAAACCTATAACAAGATGATTTCCGACTGTTTCCAGTACAGAGACAATAATCTCTAAATTTAGATTTAGATACCATTACTTAAAATCCCTTACAGTATTACAATACTAATAATCAGCATTAAAAAATGTTCATATTATATTGTTCATCTAACCTTAGTCTAACATTTAATAAGCTATCCAGTGTGAATAATCATATAATGAAAAGTCCCCAATATTTCCCCAGTCAAATCTAATCTAGTCTTGGGAAGCATGATGACTTTTTAAATAACTTACAAAACCCTACAGTAAAAATAAGTCTCTACTTATCCACGGCTATAAAATGTGAACAATCCTTGCCCTGCAGTGGAGAGAAGCCATTCAGAGGACAGAGTGGTTGTGGTAGAACAGACACTTGTAAAGGAGTTGTTCCATGGTTTCATTTTGCTACATGTGGGGGCTAAACAGTTGTAGGGAAAAAAGGGCAATTGGGAAATTTAGGTAGAGTGGAACCTCGGTTTACAACCACAACTGGTTCCATAACTTTGGTTGTAAACCGAAAGACATTTTCCCCTTGGATTGTATGGAAATACGATTAATCCATTCCAGAACCCTATGAATTTTATGGTTTTTAAAAGATTTTGAAGCACACAAGTACAGTACTGTAGTTAAATATTCCACAGAATGTACAGTGTAACGATAAAATCTTTTAATACAAACACTGAGAAAACCATGAATAACAGAGAAAACTGTGCAGTCGGTCAATTCTGAGCAAGAGAGAGGTTGCTATTTTGCGGGAGAGTCCACCTCCACGATGGAAGGACGCTCTCCTTCAGGTATTTTCTCTCTTGAGATTTCTTTGTCCTCGGGAAGTTTGGTTGTAAACCAAGGATTTGGTTGTGAACTGAGTCAAACATTTAGCTTAATTTTTTGGTTGTATACCGAAGCGTTTGTAAACCGAGGTTCCACTGTAGTATGGTCATGTCCCAGTGATACCCAGGAGGCTGGTACTGAGTCCATAACTTCTCCCAGCTGTGTTCACTTTTCATCATCACTCCCCCTGAAAGTGCTGCAGTCCTTTCCAAAATGCTACAGACCCTCTTGAAATATGAGGCCACCAGATTTTTGGGGAGGAAAAAAAAAGAGATCACTTTTTAATTAATTACACCACTGCAAGCAATTTCTTTTCAGTTCCTTTGTGTTGCCTGGCACTAGGATGGATTCTTTGCATACTTCTATGAATAGATTTGCTTAGGCAAGTATACTCAATTATGCAAATACAGTTCCACAGAAAAATGCCATTCCGGGGATAGTGTTGAAAACAAATCAGCGGAGTAGGGAATCAGCAGAGAGCTGGCCTACACCATTACAGGCAAGCCGTTTGTACAGGAGTCTTCTGCTTCAGGAAGCAGAGAATCTTTTTCCTACCACAGTAAAAGTAAGCAGTTAGATTGCAAATGACCCTTTTTATACAAGATGTTCCTTCTTCATCTTTTCTTACTTTGCATCTATTGTTCACTGTGCTCCTGGGTTCCCAGGAAATAATATGAATAAAATCAAGGTGTGAAGGTGATAAATGAGAACTGATCTTGGTTTTCAGCTAGGCACCACCTGGCCTCAAATGTAAACATTTTGAGATAAAGGAAAATAATTTTGTTATTATTTACTTTTTTTCTAATATAACTGCCTAGAATGATCCAGGCTTTAATAAAGAATCTTTTTAAATCTGTCTGCAGTGCAGGCTGTGTTCATACAATACATTATTCTAAAACATTTAAGCCATTGTTTACTGGATATGCATACAGCCTGTGCTGTTTTTGCTAAGCCATAAGGACTTCGTGGTCGTTGGTGTAAGTTAAATCAATGTTACGTTGAGCAGGTGTGCTGCCATATAAGCAGACAATTGGAAGACAGTGGGAACTATGGCTGAACAATATCTGATAAGTTAACATTTGTGAGCATCTTGGAATAACAGTCTGCGAATTGTCTGTAAACAAAAGAATTCCTGAAAGTGTTCCCTTAGCCTGATCACTATAATCCCGCACATCTGGATCTCTTTCCTCCTCAAATCTAGGTAGTTCTTGAAGAAAAACAGAACAGTCAAAAAGCACTTCTTCCTTTTAAGTTGAACTTAACTATAATTTCAGGGACACATTTATGTTGTTTGCTCAATAACAGTATAAAAGCCTTTTTGACATTTTCCTGGAAATGTTTTTCTTCTGATTTAATAGCCAGGATACTAATTGGCAGTGGGAATATCTAACTTAATGCTAATATTGTTTTCTGCCAACTCAAGGGAGGGTGGATAATTTTCCACTTCTGAGGTGGGGAAATGTCCAAAGAAATGGGACAGGTCTAGGAATTTCATTTCTGTGGTATCGTGTTCTTTACATATGAGTGAGATGGAGGTAGTAAATGGGGGGGAAAGTAAGTAAGCCCTTGCCTATTATGGTATGTCTGTAGTAGCTTGTATGCCAATTAGGATCCCCCCCCCCAATTTGGGAAATGAGGAAGAAACTGATAGCTTACCAATCTTTTCTGCAGTGGCTGGAAGGACTCTTAAAATGAATACTCTCTTTTATCTCAAGGATCACATGTTCTTGTTCTCATTTTACTGAAGAACAATACACAGCCCATCCTACCTTGGATCCTACCAATGTATCACCTCCACATTATATTAATTTGATCTTCCATATGGCCTGTTGACTATATGTAACAAGACTTAAAAATCAAGAAATAAATGCAGATCCAAATCTGCACCTAGCTGTCATTTAAACTAGACATGCTTTATTTCAAATTAAAATCTCTACTTTCAAAAACCCAACTTATTTTAGTAGCAACCACAATTGGGATGAGCAACCCAGTTAAGTTGTCTCCAAGTGAAACCATAACTGGACCTGCAAATTTATTTCAGCTTTTTTTTTTTTTTTTGCTTTACATACCTGCAAAAATCATAAATGTATATAGACTGGTGGCAAAGTTTTTCAGCATTGTTATAACTGCAAATAGTTATTAAATGAAGACTATGAGTAATACCATAAGCCCATCGTTGTTTACTTGACAGTTAAGTCCATGAAACCAAATCTTATGGTCTGGAAATCCAATTAGAATGTCACACAATAATCAATGTGTTATTTCGGAAGTATGAAAGAGACTTGTGTTGTTTTTCATTTTTGTTCAGATATAAGTATCCAGAAGACATGCAGAATCTGAAGATGGCACCAGCTTATTATTGAAGTAAAATTTTGCTCTAAAATACTTGTCAAAGGAAGTTTAGGAAGGAGTAGATTCAACTTTGCTTGTGGACAAAATGACTGCTAATCCCTGCTTTTTGCTATGTAGTCTTTTAGACGTTCATTATATTTATCTGCTTTTCCTGGGAGCATGCAGGGTCAGTGTCCCCATAGGACACCATACAGCACCACTTGAAGAATTGTGTCACCTTGTTTACTTCTCTTGTTACTGGGCAATTATAGCAGTGCACATGGCCCGGAAAATTACCTTCCTCCTTATTCTAATTCTACACTTCCTTCCACACAGCATGAGCCCCAAGAGCTGATGGTAATCCCCTTCAGTTGGCTTTCTGCCAAGAAATTATGCCTTTTTATAGACGGGGTGGGGGTGGGGCTATAATGATCAGATATGCAAGGCTGCATCTACCAGATTTTGTACCTAAAACTTGATTTCTAGAACTGGCAGCCTATTTCCAGTTGTTGCACACAGCTAAAGAACTAAGGGAGAATTTTCTGTTCTGTGGGATCATACAGATCAAGATAAACATATAAACCAATCCAGGGAATATTTTGGAGCATGACCTTTCCATGCATTTTAAAGTACAAATGATGCAGATTTTATAGCAAGTGATGTCACATATATATATAAGCTGAATGGGCATACATGGTACACTATCTATATCACATACCAATGAGGCAAGCTAACAAAGAGGCATTTGGCAAAGATTAAAAGAAGGGTGGACAACCTTTCAATAGCTAGGAGAGACCTCTCTCGGGTAAGTGAGTGTAAAAAATTGGCTTGTTTATTCACCCAATAAAATGAACACCATTATTATTATTATTATTATTATTATTATTATTATTATTATTATTATTATTTATTAAATTTATATATGTGAATTGGTTGTTATCTACAGTGGATGCCTCTACCTTGTACTGATGTTAAAAAGGCTTTACAGGCAGTCCTTGACTTACAGGCAGTCCTCGACTTACAACCACAACTGAGCTCAAAATTTCTGTTGTTAAGTGAGTTTTGGCCCATTTTACAACCTTTCTTGGCATACTTGTTAAGTGAATCACTGCAGACCCATAAATCTGGCTTCCTCCATTGGCTTTGCTTGTCAGAAGGTCGGATCACAAGACCTTGGAGCACAGCAACGGTCATAAATATGAGCCCATTGTGAAGCATCTGAATTTTGATCACATGATCATGGCATTGCTGCAAATGACATATCTGAAAAAACAGTCAGTTTTTCCAGTGCTGTTGTAACTTTGAACCGTTCGTTGTTGTTAGTTGCGAAGTCGTGTCCGACCCATCGCGACCCCATGTACAAGGTTCCTCCAGGCCTTCCTGTCCTCTACCATCCCCCAGAGTCCATTTAAGCTCACACCGACTGCTTCAGTGACTCCATCCAGCCACCTCATTCTCTGTCATCCTCTTCTTCTTGAACGGTTACGGTCACTAAATGAACTGTTATAAGTCAAGGACTACCTGTATACAGCTTGGGATAGCATGGGAAAAGGTATCACTAGACAGAGGGGGGGGGAATCTACTTGCTGCCTTCTCTAAATTTTCCTTTCCCCACTTCTCCTTTGCTGCCTTAGATAAGCTATTCCATAATATGGGATGTTAAATTTAAAAAAACGGCACCCAAGAAGGTTTAAAGGAAAAACAAGCGATAAAATAACAAACAACAACAACAACTACTACTACTACTACAACAACAAAAACAGGTCGCAGCCTGTCATGCTTTGCACCTGCACCTGGGCAAGTGAAGTGGGATTTGGCCAGATTTCAAAGGATGTACTGAACGTCGAGGGAGGTTTGGAAATCAAACGTAAGGACGTCGCAGATGACGGTGGCGGGATGCAGGGAAGGTAGAGAGTCAGGTGCCCATTGGGGGACGCCGCTTGGATCCGCTCCGCTCTTCAGGCGCAGGCGAGGGTGTTGCAAGACCAGGCGCCTTCCTCGGGGGGAGGCGGGGCTTGAAAGTTTCTCGCCCAGCCTTGAAGCTTGAAGCTGTACTTTTCCCTCGCCCCGGCTATGCAAAATTGGGGTTGCAGCCCGGCAGGCTGAGCGCGGAGGTCTCGAATCCCAGCTCGACCGAGTCTGACTTGCAACCTAAGCTACGGCCCTAGGATGGGCCTGGGAGAGGACGAGACTCAGGGAGGAGGCGCCGGACAGGTAGATCCATCCCCCAAAGGGCATTGTGGGGAGTGGGCGGCAGTCCAGAATGGCTCGGGAGAGGCAGGCGCAGGAGTTCATTTGATCAGTCTCTCTCGCGGGCAAAACAAACCTCCCGGGGATTTAGTTGCAAACGTCCCGGGCAATCGACAGAGCGGAGAGATGTGTGAATAGGCAGGGAAGGGATGCTTTGAACGGGGGGCGGGGCGGGGGGGGAGAATGGGCATCGGGGGAAATTGGAGGGGGAGTAAATCTCCGTTGAGGTTTTGGAAACCATCAGCTGGCGTTCGGGACGGATGCCGCCGTGGGCAGCCACTCTCCGTGGCTGCTGCTACAGCTGCCACCAGTGACTTAGAGCCAAACCTTCCGTGGATGATCAGATGACAGCTTTGGGGTGGTTCCATGCCTGCCCTGCGGGAAAAGGGGTGTTTTGTGTTTTTTTTTTTTTTGTTTGTCCTCCTTCTGGGCAAAGAAAAGGAGATGGGAGCAGAAGAGTTTCGCTAAGTGGGACCTTCTTCGTGGCGTGGAGTAAGTACCTCGAAGTAAGACCGGAGGGGTGGGGAGTCTGGGAAGGAGCGGGCTTCGGTTCCCGGATCATCCTGGGTCTGGCCCCGCAGGCGGATGATCGCGGCATGCTAAGGACTTCCTCAGAATATTTGCAATGTTTACTGCTTCGAAGCACTTTTAAAATGCGGATCCTCTCCTTTTGGGGAAGCAGGATCATGAAGTGACTGAACGGCAGCTGAACAAGAACGGGCTACAAACTGTGACATGGGTCCAGGATCACAATCTGAGCTCTTTATTGGACTGAAAGCTTTGGCGAGAGTCTTGAAGGTTGTACTTGAGCGCTTGGTAAAAAAAAAAACAACCCAACAAAAAACTATTTTCTTAATATGTTGCAATACTACTTTGACGCATTATTTTTGTTAGAAAAGGAACTAGAGAGTCAGGGTGAAAATGCAAATACATGCATTCAGTGTGCTTGTGCTTCTGGGCTGGGGATTGTAGAGAAAACAAAAGAGGTTATTTTGTTGTATGGGCTCCCCTCCTTTTCCTGCAGAGGTCTTGGTGTCTTTTTCCTACCTTTTCCATTGTGTTTACACACCAGGATGTTTATTTCTGTGATGAGTTCACTGTGTCTACAAAGTTCCTTCATTCTTTTTTAACCATTTTTGATAGGAGAGGGGGAGACAAGGAGAGAGATAGTGAGACTCAGAGTCCATCCATTAAGACAGACATCTTTCCTGAAAAGGGAGGAAAAAAACACTAGACATGACTTGTCCATGGAGAAAGGATTATGCAAGATAAAATAATTAGTAGGCTGGCTAATTTTTGCCCACCACCATAGAAGGTGGTGACTTTGAAGGGGCTTAATCAATAAATATTATGAAGGGGCTTAATAAATGACACAGGCCACTACACCTCACCTCAAGGTGACTTTGGAATGTGTTAAGAAGGAAGATTAATGTGGAAATCAGACTTGTGAATGGTGTCCCAGAGCTGTAGTAAAAATTCAGAAATGTTCTTGATTGAAGAAGCATTGACCAATCTCTCTTCCTTGGCTTGAGCATTGTGACATGCAGCAGTGCAGATTACTTTTCTCTCTCTCTTTTTTTTTTTAGTCACAAGTACTTTGTGTAAGTGCCACATCTATTGTCTTTAGCTGCTGGGGGGGCATGTTCCCTGCAGATACTTATCTTGATAAAGGATAATTGATTGACTTTGCTCAGGCTGTTGTTTAATTTGACAGATAATCAAATGTGTCATGATGAGCTGGGAGCTATGTGGACTCGTGATGTAAGGAGATTTTTCCATTCAAGGAAGCTGGGGTGGGTGGGGTTTGACCTCCATGCTGAATATTTATTAGGAAATGGTGCGTGCGTAGGGAAGCTTGTTCTGTCTGTAACAAAAATGCTTTGGGATGTCATGGCACATTTGCAACCAGAGGACTGGTTTTTTTCCCCCATAGATGCATACGGAAGAGATTTTTAAAAAATTATTTATCTTGTCTTGGTCTGCCTGGGCATGTGATTAACCAGTTTGCAACTTTTGATTAGTTAAAGTGAGTTATTTGTTTGCTGGAAGACTGTTTGCCTTCCTACTTTGCAGGTTTCTAAGCAGAAAAAGCACCGAATCTTAGTCATCAAATCAAAGCTTTGCCTCTATTATCTGGTCCCGGAGGCTATTTCAGAGGTGTATCCCTTGAGTCTTCTCCTTCCCTTCACTGCACTTGTGTCAATTAGTATTATACATATCAGGAAGTCTAGCATAAAAATTTGAGTTTCTATAGTAGCTAAAATAGAGCTTTCATTAAGAAATGAGAACTGAGGCAAATGTTTTTGCCCAGTCCAACTTTCGTAATGAGAGGGATTCTAGATTGCTGGTGTGGTAGGAAGAAACAGCTGCCAACGGCTTCTTTCTGTACCATTAAATTCTATATTTGCTTCCAATGACCTGTACAGAAACCTAATGATGATGGGTGTTTTGGTTCCACCTGTTGATAACTTCTATCCCACTTTTTGTCTTTGTCCTGCACTACATTGAATCAGATGGCAGTCCTCTATAGTCTGAGTGGGGTGCAATTCCAGGTGCAGCTACCTGGTTCACTGGAAAGCCTGGTGGTGGTTAGAATACAGTGGTTAGAATACAGGACTGCAGGCTACCCACTCTGCCCACAGCCAGCAGTTTGATCCTGACCAGCTCAAGTTTGTCTCTGCCTTCCATTCTTCTGAGGACCTTGGTAAAATGAGGACCCAGACTGTTGGGGGCAATATGCCGACATGGTAAACCATTCAGAGAGTAATATAATGCACTATGAAGCAGTATGTAAGTCTAAATTCTATTGTGGTTGCTAAAACTAAAAACAGTGGATTCCTGTCTTCTAGAGAATATTTGTACCCAGTCCCAGGTGGCTGGATAGGTTAACACAGGGGTCTGCAAACTGTGCACTGGTGTGATGGTGTGGGATGGAGACTCACTCCATATTCCAGAGCAGGAGGCAACTGGGTGGGAATAAGTGATGTGAGTTGGCCACACCCACCCAGTCATCCCAGTTGTTAAATTATTGGCTCCCAGTGTTTTCATTTCTGTGGGAAATGGGTCCAAATGGCTCTTTGAGTGTTTAAGTTTGCAGACCCCTGGGTTAACACATTATTTCTTACTTATTGATTTCAAAAATTTTTTTCTCATCTCCATTCACATCATTTCTGTTTAATATTTAGCATAGGCAAAAATGAGAGAACATTCATTTCTGTATGACTTAAGTATATTTACATTTTTAAAAGCAGCAACTTTCTGTCCAATACCACAGAACATAAGGTTATTGATACTTACATTATCCTAGATATAAATACAGAATGATTTAAAGATTCTTTCTCTCTTTTTTTCTCTCCCCCTCCCCCTCTTTCTCCACTCTTATGTTGGATTTAATTGACAAAAGACTTTGCTTATTTGCAAGTACAGCCATATGTATTCAAATGTACAGTAATGCATAAACAAGTTCCCATCCAGACAGGTGGCATTTCCTTTTATTCTCCTGTACCCCCCATTGTTATTAGCCAACTGTATTCGTAAAATGTAGCAGCTGTCAAATAGGCACCCATTTCCTGGCCGGTAGATTGTCTTACATCCATGGTTGGTCCGTCTACCTCTACCCTATGAACCAAAAACAAGAGATCTGAGCCTGGGGCCTGCAACTGGTCTTACAATTCATTGCTAGATAAATGACAAAACCCCTGCTTGCAGGCACAAGAGTTTTCTGCTTTCAGTGCTTCCACTGTTACGTTAAGTCAACATGGTCGTCTTTCTTACCTGCTTCAAAGAGTGAAAACAGAAGAGTAAAAACATCTGCAGCCAGGGAGACCTAGGTTAAAATCATGTTGCTATCCAGTGCTGTTCCCTGCATAGTTCTTCATATTTTGAGTTAGGGCAGTTATGCTGAAACTTCAGATTGGAATCATCTTCCACGGTCTCGCATTGCAACGTTGATCCAAATTAGAATTAACTGCAACTATTTTAATACCATGAAAATTCCCTTACAAGTTCAAATCCTAAAACACTGCTCACAACATCTCTCCCTCCCTCCCTCCCTCCCCCCTCTCTCTTTATTTTTATTTTTGGGGTGGGTTGTTCTTGCAGGTCAATGGTTACAGGCTTTAGAGGTGACATTAAAAAGGCAGCAGGTGACTATCGGTAATTTACTGCTAAACAGAGCAACCTGGATGGCATGGAGAAACTATTTTAGGAACTAGGAATTTCAAAGGAGTTCTGACATAAAGACTATTCCTCTTGCCAGGAGCAGAAGGATAACAGGACACTCAAAACATTTGGTGATTGCTGATTGTGTCCTTACTGAGATTAACATCCTTAATTGGGGTTCATAGTAAAGTTTTGGTTAAGTGTGTGCTGGGACTGGGCCAAGAGATAATCTTTAATCTGGGATCAAGACTGAGATGGCTGTTACAATGTCTGATGTTAAAGTTAGGTTTCCCTAACTTTGAGATGTCAGCAGTGGTGGGATTCAGTTTTTTTTACTACCGCTTCTGTGGGTGTGGCTTAGTGGGCATGGCTATTCTGTTGGCCAGTTAGAGGTGGTATTTGCCAATGTCGGTCAATCAGAGGTGGTATCTGCCGGTTCTCCGAACCAGTCAGAATTATCGCTACCAGTTCTCCGGAACCTGTCAGCACTGGCTGAATATCACCTCTGGATGTCAGCGAATAGAAAGAATTAAGTCTCTCCAAAGGCAGTTTTATTAGTAGCCTCCCCCAGCCTGATTCCTCCCAAAATATTGGAGTACACCCTTTGTTATTCCCAACCAACAAGGTCCTGGCCATGTTGTCAAGGAAAGAATGAGAGTAGTCAGCTATGATCCTGGAAGGTGCAAAGTTGAAAGCAACTGACCTGAACCTTTGATGACCAGATAAGCCCCATAGCCATGTCTCTGCTATCATGGCATCTGCTAACACACGGGTTGCAAAGAAAAACATGGGTTTCTGCAGTAAAAATGAATGTGGGGTCAAAAGCTGCCTTGCAATGTTTTCATTTTCTGCTCCCATAAAAAGGCTTCTGTCTTTTAGGATGTTTGAGAATTTCTATGATATTTCTATTGGTGGTATATATGACAGAGTTGCCTTATAAGGGAAATTGGTGGCATAATAAATAAATGTTTTTTTAAATGCTGAAAGAATGTGTGTGTGTGTTGCACGTGTGTGTGTGTGAGAGAGAGAGGGCGGGGGAGAGAGAGAGAGAGGGAGAGAGAGATGCTGCTGCTGATCCTTTCTGTTTCCCATGTTGCATACATCCTGATGGTGCAGCATTTCCAAACTGAAATGCCCAGTAGTAGGAGCTTTCCTGTAAGATCGTTTTTTTGGAGGTTTCATTGGAGCCTAAGAAGTCAAGGAGGCTCAGACTGTCAGATAGATAGTTGTGCAGTGACAAGTGGACAACAGGATGTTTGCATATGCTTTGACACTTAAATCCATTCAAGAACAGAGCAGCACCTATTTCTAAGCAGGTAACCCTGGGGGCAGATGTTGGGGTAAGAGAGAGATGCAGGATAGTGAGATGTAAAGTTGGTAGAACTTCATTTCATGCAGCTCTGGGTAGCCTCACTTGACCTCCTACCTTACGATGGCTGGGGGTGTGTGGAGCAGATGCCGCCTGCTCTGCTCCAC
>JANHFR010001884.1:248252-272151 GCA_032468015.1 Mimophis mahfalensis | reverse complement strand
TCTTCTTTTGCCCTCAATCTTTCCCAGCATTAGGCTCTTCTCCAGGGAGTCCTTCCTTCTCATTTGGTGCCCAAAGTCTTTGAGTTTCAACTGGAGAAGGAAATGGTAACCCACTCCAGTATCTTTGTCATGAAAACCTCCCTAAAAGCCCCCTCCCCCCAAAAAGAGGCAGGATAGCCTTTTCCTATTCCTTATCTCGCCCATCCTACCTTTAGTTGGTACATTTGCTTTGCTGCTCTGAGTGGCAGATGGAATACACAGTCAGGCTAAAAAGAGGTGGGTTTGCATAGTATCAATGGGTATAAATAGCTCACAACCATGCAGAGCAAAACATCTGATCCTATTTTCTGGAATGTAGTCAATGTATGTGCAATACCCTCCAAGTGCAAAATCTTGTGGGCAAGCAGACTTCTTTTAGTGAAGACTACTTATGCCTGTTGAACTTGTGGTATGATTGGATATTGTCTAATTATCTTTCCTCTCTTCCAAATAGCTGGGCTTTGTCTGAACTGCTGGAGCCTCCAGGAGCTAGTTAGTCGCGATGCAGGGAACTACCTCATTCTCCTGGAGAAAATCCTACAGAAGGCTCAAGAGGTAAAACAAAGATGGGAAAGAAAATAAGAGCAGATGATGGACCACTTTCTTGCTCATATAATTACCTTGTTTGCAAGTGTTGAACCCTCTACAACAGGGGAAATCATGCAGCTAAGATATTCTCATTAGATGCTTCTGGACTAGAATCTAATGAGATTATCTAACCGCCTAGCTGCATCCTTCTTGGAATTGATTCCATCTTTACTGAGAGACATTTGGTCTCAGTACATTTTAGGAACTGGTCTGAAGCTGTCAGTTCTGTTTTCTGCTCTGCTGGAAACAGCAGCCAAAGTCTAGAACTGGGTCAGGTAGGACTCAGAAAGGTGTTGTTTTTTTAAACTCTATCTTGCTTTGAACAACGGCTCCTGGTGTGAAGCCACTATCCTAATAATAGATATTAAAAATTGTTCCATTGATCGAATGCCACCTTCCTCTTTTTCTCCAGAGAATACTTGTTTTTGTGAAATGGGTAGATCAGCAAGAGAGGTCTTAACTTTCTATTGAAAAAGGAACTTGCTTTGATCCTGAAACATGGTTACTTCAGTGTTACTGAATAGGGATTAGTGCAACAGGAATTCCAGTGAATCCATTTGATACCTTCTGTACTTGTTTTTTTTACTCTTTCCTTCCTGTCAGTGACTCCCTGGTTCTTTAATAGAGCATTGCCCCTGTTATTTTGAGTTTTTGTAATTTAGAAATAGTGTTTACTTCAGGGTACTTTAAAAGCAAATCACAGGTGTCAATCCATTAGAAGAAAGTTTCCCTTTCATCTATACAAGACCATGGAGTTTAATAAAAAGTCACATTTGGATCATAGGAAATAAACCAAAGCCTCTGGAACCTTGGAT
Source organism: Mimophis mahfalensis (assembly GCA_032468015.1). Taxonomy (NCBI): domain Eukaryota; kingdom Metazoa; phylum Chordata; class Lepidosauria; order Squamata; genus Mimophis; species Mimophis mahfalensis. Next base: position 270,709 of record JANHFR010001884.1, on the reverse strand, counting down.
GAAGCACTTAATGTCTGCTTTCTCTTTTTTAAAAAACTAAATCGCTGTATAATGGTATAGAAAAAATATTAAATAAATGTAGTACTACTTCTGCTGACTGCCGGCTACCAGCAGTTTGGTAGTTTGATCCTGACCAGCTCAAGGTTGACTCAGCCTTCCATCCTTCTGAGGTGGGTAAAATGAGGACCCAGATTGTTGGGGGCAATATGCTGATTCTTTTAACTGCTTAGAGAGGGGTGAAAAGCACTGTGAAGTGGTACATAAATCTAAGTGCTATTGCTATTGCATATTTGTAATTTTAATCCAATGAAATTAAATTAAATAAAGTTTAGTTTTTCTTTTAATTCTACTCAAAACTTTCTGAATGTGGCCCCTGGCATGCCATTCAATGCTGCATTTGTTCATTCCAGTCTTCTCCATCTAGATCCCCACCCCCACCTCATCTATAAGTCCCAAGGTGTTTTTCCTCCTATAACTCCTTTTATAACATTTTGCATGCATAGTTTGAACTTTTGTACTTCTTGACAATGCTATTTATCTGTTCTTTCTCATTTTGATAGCTGTGAATCTTTCCTGAATGTGAGGATACTGTTGTTATTACTTTAGTCTTAGCTGAACCCTTTTTTTAAATACTGGACCTTTTAAAAGAAAGATCAACATATATAAACAAATAAACCAACACTGTTCTATCAGTACCTTCATAGTGGGTCCTGAGAACCTTGGATTTCAAAGTATGGTTTAATTCTGATTCCTCTCAGACCACGCCATCATGGCCTGCAGACACAGAAGATGGAGATACCGTTGTACAACATCTGAAGGGTCACAGGTTCCCACGTGTCATCTTAAGACAAGCTTCTTCTGCAAAAGGCATCACTTCACTTGCCTGTAGTATCTAATGCAATGTCAGAATAACAGAGTTGGAAAGGACCTTTGAGGTCTTCTAGTCCAACCCTCTGCTTAAGCATACCATTCCAGACAAATGGGTGTCCAACCTCTTCTTGAAAATCTCCAGTAATGGAGCACCCAAAATTTCTGTAGACAAGCCATTCCACTGATTAATCGTTCTCGCTGATAGGCAATTTCTCCTTAACTCTTGGTTGGATCTCTCTTTGATAAGTTACCATCTGTTACTTCTTATCCTGCTGTTAGGTGCTTTGAAGAATACTACAGGTCGACCCCCCTCTTCTCTGTCACAGTGTCATTCTTTTTCCAGCTAGCACCACTATCTAGAAAGATGTCCTGAGAAATTGTGTTGAGTATTGCACCAGATTCACAATCACCATTCAAATGTGACTTATCACTGGAACCCTACATGCCTGGTACACACCTTGCACCGCAACACACAAATGTGTTTTTGGAACGAAGTGTGAACCCAGCTCTTCTGCTCTGAAAACCAAAAAGATAATGGTTTGTGGTATAGCATAACATATAGATTATTCAACAAATTGTATTATGGGGATATGTTTTAGTATAATGTATAAAGCTATGCAAAGTGAGTTAAATATTTCTTTTAATGGATTTTTTTTTAAGTAGCTTACCAAATTATATCTTAATTTTCTGTTCTTTCTTGTTTTTCTTTTTTTATGAAGGTCCAAGAAAAATGTGACTACAATCTCTTTACTCCATTGGCCTTTCTCTTCAGTGCAACTGTCCTGTGTGTAAGTTTGAAGCTTAACCCCTGCAATTCATGGTCTCAGCAGTCAAACCTTTGCGCTGATGACTCACTGTCATTTAGATTTTTTTCTAAATTGATGGGATTGTGGGCCTAATCTGACATGAAGGTGTGCTGTAAGTAATTACCACTGGACCCTGTGTTTATTGAAGCACAATGAAAGAAATAAGTCAAGCAATATCAGATATCAATAGAGATAGAGGTTCTGCTTGGGGAAGGCATAGTAATCAAAGAAACCATGGCTGCAGTAGCAAGCCAGAAATTTATTTTAATAGATGCTTCAGTGGAGAGATGAGGTCAGTTGGAAAAGCAAGTCAATGATCAGGTGTTCAAATTTATCAGTCCTTAATAAAAATCAAAAGGAAGACATTTAAGACAACATATTCTAGGTGGAGATTCTGAAATGTGCATGTTTCAGAAAAAAATTGTAAACAGGAAAAAAAGAAAGGATTATTAAAATAACAATACATGCTAAGCAAAATAAAGAGACTATTTTGTTGAGGAACTTTAAAACATAGTAGCCATTGTAATAAATATGGGTTGAGCAATCTATGTTTGAGAACTGTAGAATTTTTTGATACTTATTTCAGTTGTCTCTTGACCATTTTATTATGTGACATTTATTGATGATTCTTAGAATTTACTATAAGGGTGGGCTTCCCTTCTTATAAGAAAGACTACCAATGGCAATGAAGAGGGTGGGGAGGGGTGGAGAGAGGGAGAGAATACACATTGAATTCTGTTCTACTGTGTTATGAAGATTTTGTTTTCCTTTCTTTATTTTCCCCTGGAGCTTTCTTTTTTTCTTATGCAAGTTTATTGGAGGTATGCTGTTAAGCCAGTAAATCTGTAGCATTAGCTCATACTTGATATCTCCAATGGCCCCTTGTGTTATATGTCCTCAAGGACGCACCTCTTTAAAATGCGTTTTCTCCTTAGATCCCCCATTTTCCTTCGGATTCTGATCTGCTTTTGAGAGCTGTGAGGATGTACCGGGATTTTCTCACCTGGCCTGTGCCATACTGTAATATCTGTCAGGAATTACTTAACTTTATCAACAATGAACTCAAAGCCCCAGGTAGGAATCATTTAGGAATTTTTTGGAGACTGAGCAAAGCATACTGCCCTGGGAAGACAGCTTGCTGGACAATGATATGGCAATTTTAAGCATGTTGATACATTTAGATTTTCTAATCATGGATGTTTGACCAATTAAATTGAATAATCAGAAAGCCCGAAAGTGTCATTGTCCCAAATTTAGTTTTAATCAATTTGGAAGCTGCCAAAAGGCGGACCTCTGTTAGCATTCTCTTCAACAGGAATAATATTTTAAAGAATATTCTTCCACCACCCTCCTTTGGCTTGGCTACCAAACCAGAGGGTGGCTCATTTTATTTGTTTATATAACTTAGAGACCACACACCTTACAAGTAAAGGTGAATAAAAGTTTCCAAAAATGAGTGACCTGAAATCAACATATAACTCCTCCCTACAGAATCTATACAGCAAGGGCTCAAATTCCCCTTGTCCAAATGTGCAAATAATAGCTCTTTAATAACTTCCTAAACACCATTGAGCCACCAGAATCTGGCAAACTCATTGGCTATTGCTCCTAAGCCCTCTTCCCAGATATTCCCATCTTATTTTCTCTGGATTGTGAAAAGCAGGTTGTCCCTCTATCATTCCAAGTTGGCTCTTGCATGAACTTTGCAAAGCTGAAGCTTTGGGGAGGATTTGTGTTTTTCTCTGGACTTCTCAGCCTAGCCTGTAGCTCTGGATTCCCTAATGTTTTCAGACAATATCGTAAACAAGACAGACTCTGCTTAGCTTTTCAAGATAATCTAGGTCCTGGGTGTCAAACTCGCCACATCATGCTGCTGTGAAGTAACGTTTTGTGATGGTTTCCCCCTTCACAGAGCTGGGGTGGGCATGGCCTCAGCATGACGCATTTGGCCCACAGGCCACTAGTTTGACACCCCTGGTCGAGGTCATGGTCCCTGTGGGTATGTAGTAAAATTGACAGACAGGGATCTTAAACTTTGAAAGTATCTGAAAGCTGGTCTATTTTGCTTATTTTCATGAGCACAAAAGGTGGGGAAGCAGAACACTGATAGTTTTACCTTCAAATTTCAGTGTTTTTACTGTCAAATTGTATGTGCTCGTGTGTAGATGGAATGGGTTGCTCATCCTGCATCACCGCTGTCCTATTTTGTATGGTGAAAACCAGCTCATGTTGCTGTTTTGGCTAACCACTTCTCTTCCTCTTCAGGGATTTCTTTTCAAAGGCTCGTGAAAGCTGAGCAAGGGTTACCTCGAAAAGGCTGTGAGAATTCTACCGTGTAAGTATTAAGCACCCACAATGCATTTCTGTACATTTTTAGAGCAGCTTTTCTAACCTGATTTCCTCAGGATGATTGGACCATAATGCCCATTACCTTTAGCACAACATTTCTGTAGGACACCATCTTAGGAGAGCCTATCCTTAGGGAAAGAGGCTTTGTTTCTTGGGTGTATTGTGTTATTAACAGCTTTGGATCCTTGCGGCTCTCCAATTTCGGAGGTTTGCTTACAAACATTTCATTGGTAACATCACTAAGGACTCCACGCTGCAACCCTGAGCTACATAATTCTCTTCTGTTAATGGTTTGCTTGTTTCCTATATTCTTCCCCTAGAACAGTCCTGTTGCTGAATCCTTCAGAGGTTGACGGGGAATTCCTATCAGTAGCTGAAAAGCTAAGCACTGCAGACCACTCCCAGCATACATTACTAGTGACACTCCTGGAGCACACATACCAAGCTAACTTTGGGACCAAATTCAACCTGGCAAAATTACGTCGAATCCTGAAGGTAAAGAAAGTCCTCTGGCCTAGGCCTTGATTTATTTACTCATATTACTATTAATTATAGAAATATAAATACATGCATTCCAAATACATCAATAAATAAAATTATTTTTAGTTAGGTTTTAGGCTAGCACCTAGTATGGAGACAGCTTTGGTAACTTGTCAGTGACCTGTAGTGGAGCTAGGATGTGGGTGATGTATTTGTCCTGGCCCTCCTTGATTTCTTAATGTCCTTTAATACCATCAGTCATTATATCTTTCTGGACTGGCTGCAGGGAAATAGGAATAGTAAGTCCAGTACTGCAATTGATTCCTTTCTCCACAGTCAGTGTTGGTGGTGGAAAGATTCAATACTAGTGTTGTGGCCCGCCAGCAGCCAGCAGAGCTAGCAGCAGACTCAGACAGTGAGAAGGTTGGGGAGGAACCTGGGCCAGTCCTGGAGTCTGGGGAAGGCTCTGACGAGTGCTCTGCGTCTGAGGCAGAGATGGGGCCAGGGCCATCTGACAGTTTTCAGATGCCTTTGGAATCAGAGATCAGTGGGGCAGAAGAACAGCTGGAGCCTGTTCCCAACGTGTGCGTGTGCAGAGCTGCCAGAAGGGAACAGTTAAGGAACAAGTGTTGATTCAGGAGTAAAGGCACAGGTGGACAGTGAGTGGCCCCTCCCATAGGGTATAGGAATGAAAGGGGAGTGGTGTATGCAGGAGACAATTAGTTCAACTAATTAGAGTGAAGATTTGTTCCTGACTCCTTGCCAAGTACAGCGATGTGCTTGGGAGCTATTGCCTTGGCAACTGTCCAAGTCTGGTAAGGTTTGTAGTTGTAAAATCTCTTGAAAGACTGTTTGCTGGGACTTTGCTGGATGTGAATAAGAGGAATTCACATTAGCCTAAATAAAAGGGGTTTTGTCGGAACAAGGAGTCTGCTTTGTGGTTTTGTGAAGCCTAGGTCAGAACAACTGCTGTTTCATGAGGTGCATCACTCTCCCCTCTCCTATTTAATGTATACATGAAGCTGGAAAGGTCATTCATTGCTTCAGGGACATATATCATGAATATGTGAGTAGTACTTGGTTGCATATCTTGACCTCTGGTTGGCCAAGTGATGTTGTCAAGGTATTGTCTTTATGCCTAGAAGCTGTCAGTAACTGGATGGGAGGAACAGGCTCAAACTTATTACTGGGAAAACCTGGTTGTTTGATGCTATGACCTAATGCTGGGAACTTTCCATCCTTGGTCTTGAATGGGGCAACACTCTCTCATTCAATAGCAGTGTACAGTCACAGCATCTACTGGACTCTTAGCTCTTGCTTGAGGAATAGGTAACAGTTATGCCCAGGAAGGTCTTTACACAAATCTAACTTGTACACCATGTGCTCCCATTCCTGGACTCAGAGGAATCACAATTACTCATGCCTTGGTTTTCTTCAGATGGGCTATTGCAATGACCTCTACATGAGGTCATTCTTTGAAAACTACTCGGAAGCTACATCCGATCCATTGTGCAGCAGCTTGATCAATGATTGACAGGTCTTATTATGTCTATATAAACCTCTGCTTCATGAGCTGCACTGATATACAGTAAGCTTCTTATTGCAGTTCAGAGTGCTAGTTGTTGCCTATAAAGGTCACTGGCGTAAGGCCTAACTCTCTGAGTGACTGCCTATCTCCCGTAGTGTCTTGTCCATCCTGTACAATCAGACTTGTGATTAAGCAATATCATCTAGCAGAATTAGGAAGCAGAAATAATTTTACACCTATCTGACTCCCACCTTATTCAGCCCTCCACCCTACCTGCCATCAGACAAGCCCTAAGAATGAAGCTCTTCTTTCAGGTCCTGAGTTAAGGGGTCTGGAAGCCCCCTCTAATGTTTGGTGGTATGAGAGATGGTTATTGCTTCTGTTTTATTCTTCCCTTGAGTTAATTTTGTGAGTTGTTTTTTTAAAAAATTGATTCTTTCTTTTTTAAAGAGCCACGGTGGTGCTGTGGTTAGAATGCAGTATTGCAGGCTACTTCTGCTGATCACTGGCTGCCAGCAGTTTGGCAGTTCAGGTCTCACCAGGCTCAAGGTTGATTCAGCCTTCCATCCTTCCCGGGTTGGTAAAATGAGGACCCAGATTGTTGGGGACAATGTGCTGACCCTGTAAACCACTTAGAGAGGGCTGTAAAGCACTGTGAAGTGGTATGTAAGTCTAAGTGCTAGTGCTAGTGCTAGTGCTAACTGTATGAAGTCATCCTGAGTTGTTTTTGGAATTGGACAACCTAGAACAAATTGTTTTTGCTGCTGTTGGTGCTGCTGTTGCTACTGCCATTGTGAATCTCATTTCTCTGTGGTACTTTTATTCAGGTTGCAGTAGCTTTTATTTTTGAAGTAGTTGCCAATTGACTCTTATATTATTTTCCTTCTATGCAGCTGAAAACTGCAGAAGAACTCATGAAAATATTCACCAGAACCACAGAAGCCCAGGAGATGGCAGTTCTGACTAACAATGATCCTTCAACTGCTAGAAAACAGCTGGAATCTGCCTTGTTAGAGATTGCAAGAACAGCAGGGCTACCTGAAGTAGCAGGTAGGAAAGCTAAGACAGGTGTGTGAATATGTTTAGATACTGTCTCCATCCTAATGGAGTCTGTCTACCTCTTAATGTATCCATTTCTCTCTTCAGATGAAGGCCATCTGTCTAAACTCCGTGTGATCCCCATCCCTGTTGCTCGCTGTTATGTGTACAGATGGGATACAGATAATTTTGGTAAGTGTAAAATTTGTAGACCAGTTTACATGCTTAATAACATTTTCAGAGGGGTGGAAGGATGGTTTGGTAAGCCTGATTGAAATAAGGTAGGAGATTTGGGCCCAACTTCTTTAAACCTAAGACTGGTCTTGATTTTTTTTAGCAATAGAGAAAGCATATATAAAAGTAGAGCCTGACTAATTAAATGACTAATACCAATAGTTCTATAACAGAAGTCATAGACAAATGATATCTTCCAGGGGGTACCACAAATAAAGACTGCTTTAAACTGTTGGGGTTTTTGTTACATCTTATTTTGTATCTGCCTCCTTGTTGCAGATATCTTGAATGAGGTACTAGACAAAGAAGTGGATTATCCAAAACCAATTCATTTGGAGGATGAAGAGGAAGAGGAGGAAGAAGAGGAGGAAGAAGAGGTTAACAATTGCTTTGCAGAAAAGGACTGCCTATTGTCCACCCTTGCCTCAGTCAGGAAAGACTCCATGTACTCAACATTGTCAGAAGATGACCCATGTGACTCACAAGTGTCTGTCATCTCTGTTTTTTCCAAAAACTCTGAACTCTCCTTGGCCTCTAAGAAGTCCTTGAAATCTTTTGTCTCCAGTCTGAAAGATTCTATGGATAGTGGCTATGTGGAAGACAGTGATGACAACTCTTTAGATTTGACAGGACGCTTAGATCTGAAGGAACAAAAAGTGTCACACGGGCATCGGTATCGGCTGAGCAACAGGCTGTACAAATTATTCAAGAGCAAGAGCCAGACGATCTTGGGCAGAGATCTGAGAGATGTTTCTGAGGTAGCCTCCTTGTCGTTGCCGTTACGCCGAGCAGAGAGTCTCTGCAATCCTGTAGCTAAGAACCGTATCCCTGCACGATCCCGACGGGCCCAGTCATTGCCACAGCATATGCTGAGTGCCACACTTTTGCAAAGCCATATTGCACAGAATACTTTTGTCCAACGCAGGCCCTTGTTGAGTTGCGATGAAGATACAAAGATTTCAACACTTCGAGTCGTCGTCTTTGGTTCTGATCGCATCTCAGGGAAAGTGGCCCGGGCCTATAGTAGTCTGAAGTAAGTGGACCAAAGTAATTCTTAATAACTTGTCTCTTGCCATTTTCAAAGCTGTTGTTATATTGTTTTATAATGCAGGGACCAGCCAGTGTAGTATTTAGATCAGTGTTCCTGTAGCTTAGCTTCTTAGTCACTGCGGTGAAATTTCTCCTGAGGCCTTATGTCATTATATATGTTCTATTTATGTTATTCATGACTCTTTCTTGCAAATAAAAAAAGGATTTGTAATCTGAAATAGGCTGCATGCTTTTTCAGTACCTATGGTGACTAGAGGATAAGGCCCAGTATCCTTCACTTCTGGACTATAGGAAAATTACATGACCATGAACACCAAGCTTTTGCAGTTTTCCAGGAGGAGAGCATCAGAATCAAAGTGGTGAGGGTAAAGACCCGGTAAAGAGTAGAGAGTAAAGATGGAAGAGCAAGTAGTGAAACCAGGAAGTGAAGTGAAGTAAGTTTGCTCTTTGCTCCCTCCTACTTTATCAGGACATCCAGTGGCAAAGGTGGTTACACAATACAGCATTACATCATACAAAGAAGAGGTCATCCAAAGGCTGGGAAAAGAGCTTGTTCTCCTTAGCAACAGAGGGAGGAGTTGGGAAGCCAGCTGCACCCAGAAGATAACGCAGCGTTCTCCTAAGAACGTTCCCATGAGAAAAGGTGCAAAGGAATTAGATCATAGGAACATTATGAGGCCATCTGGAATCCCCTTAAAAACCCTTTTCCCTTGGGAAAAGGTCCAGGTTGTTAGCTCATGGTAAGATCATCAGTGTGTACCCCGGCCCAGCCACAAGCTAAGCCCCCACGGGCCATTTTGGTACCCACAATATTCCTACACTGGACCATGGCAACGGTGTATGGAACAGCCTTAGAAGACCATTTGAAAACTTCAGTTGGTTCTAAGTATGGCAGTCCTTTGGGTTTAAAGAGTGCTATTTGAGATATCAGAAATCAGAAATGAGGAGGTGGTAAGCAGCTTGGGAGAGCCAAGGGAAATCATCAAAACCATAAAAATGCAAAAGTTAGAATATTTTGGACATGTGATGTGAAACCCAGAAAAATATAGCATACTTCACTTAATCCTCCAAGGAAAGATTGAAGGCAAACGATCTCCAGGCAGAAGAACATCATGGCTTCAAAATCTAAGGGACTGGTTTGGACAAAACTCAGCAGCACTTTTTCATGTGGCTGATAAAAATAGTGTCATCTACATGATCGCCAACATCCAATGATGGATATGGCACAAGAAGAAGAATATTTGAGATATACATTGTTGCCATTGCTTGTAATGCTGCATATGTTAGGATTGTTTATTATGTTGTCCTTCGTTTTTGTCATGGATTCCCTATTTTGGATGGATGATGTTGTAAATAGAACCAACCAGTCACTTTCTGTTTGCAAGCAAATGGCCACTGCATATCACTTTCTTCCCATAATCTTATTCTCTCTGTCTCTCTCTCTCTCTTTTTTTACAGATCTCAAGAAAGCAGTTGTCCCTGTTTAACTCGGTACTGTAGATTGCAATTTTTTTATGTCCCTGTGAAGAGGAGCAATCCTACCTCATTTGCACTGACTTACCCTCTTCTTTCTCCAGGAAGTCCTAATTGCCATGGCTCTGGATCAGTGGTAAGCCTCCTGGGCAAAGTTAGAACTGATGCTTATAGTCTATTACACCGTGTAATATGTAAAATTAAGTAATTATTTCTTTATATGAGGTGCAAGTCATCCAATAGTAATTGAGGATCATGAATATGAATCCTGTTGTTCATCTAGCAAAAATATATACTATGTGACTAAAATTGGTTTCTGTACCAAAGAACTGGGAATTGGATAATACGTTATCTCCTTTTAAAAAGGAATCAAGAAAATTACAGCTGCTATTTGTGAAAATTACTAGGTTAAATTAGCAAGCACATAGAAACAGTATTTTTGCTGAAGGGTAAATAGCAGGGCTTCTGTAACAGCATACTGTATATGTATGTTTTTGAACAATATCAACAAACATATAATAAACACTACAAGTAGTCCTCAACTTACAACAGTTCATTTAGTGACCATTTGAAGTTACAATAGCATTGAAAAAAGTGACTTATGTCCGTTTTTCACACTTATGACTGTTGCAGTATCCCCATGATCACGTAATCAAAATGTGAATGCTTGGTAACTGGTTCGTACTTATGACGGTTGCAGTGCCCTGGGGTCATGCAATCACCTTTTGCAGCCTTCTGAGGAGTAAAGTCAATGGGAAAGCCAGATTCACTTAACAACCATGTTACTATCTTAACAACAGCAGTGATTCATTTAACGACTGGGGCAAGCAAGGTCGTAAATTGGGGCAAAATTCACTTAACATATGCCTTGCTTAGCAACATAAATTTTGTTGCAATTGTAATTATGACCCAATTGTGCTCGTAAGTCGAGGACTACCTCTATTTGCTTGGTCTGGTTAGAGTTTTGGCAGAATTCCTTAGCAAAGATTCCTAAGTAAAATGGATATGACTCCTCTTTGGAAACAGTAACTTGATTCTAAAACAAACCCCACCCTCACCCACAAATACCACCCCTACCCCCAAGAGTGGAGTATGGAAAGCAAGTAAAGACAAGAAAGAGAACTGGTTTCTTGGTGTGGGCGGGGGCATATTAAGGCTACTGATTTTCAATTTATTCCTAAATGATCTGGAAAGAATGATGAGTGATACGATGGGCATGTTTCACTTGCTAAGATAACTTTTAATTGCTAAGATAATTAAAACAAGAACAAAAATTGGAGGGAGGCAGTGAAGTAATCATCCCCAACAGGAATAGACATGGAAATAGCTTGTTCACGGCAAGCCAATTTTAACTGATGAATATGGAGGTGAAAGGGTCATGTAGGTAAGGATGGCAGCCTGGAGTTTGAGATGGCACTGATTAAGTAGCAAAGGTTGAGCTGGTACAAGTGGCAGCATTGACCAAGGATGTTTTGTTTTGGGAATTGGTAGGAAAGGAATAAAAACAGAAGCAACCAATATTACAGAAATCTGTGGTGCAATTACACTCAAAACACTATATGTGGGCTGTTACATTTACAGTAAAAGGTTCAGTTAACTCCTTCCTAAATTATTAAGGACCTGAAGCAATTCTGCTATTAAGAAGAAAGAGTGGGGGGATTCTAAATTATTGTACATACAGTATCTCGTTTCAGCTGGATACATCTATGCACAGAATGGCAAAAATGAACAGGGAGGTTTGGAAGCCCCATTCCTCATTATGGTGGAACTGAGACCATCCTATGTAACTGAGTCAGGAAACACCTTTTTATGCAATACCTAGTTGAATGTTCAAAACAGTGTCAACATAGCTGTCCACCTGGATTGCTTTAGAAGAGGTTTAGACTGATGTACAGGTATCACTATGTGAACGGATGCTAGTTGTGCTAGATCTTTATCAGCATCCGTATAAAGGTTGCTCCAGGATGCGAGAAGAAATATGCTGCTACATTCACATCCTTTCTCTGTGCTTTCCAGAGGCATCTTGGGTGAGAACAGCATGCTGGATTAGATGAGCTTTTGATAAATACTTTAAGAACATGTCTCTTTATAGCAAAAATTCAGCTGATATAAGTGAGCGTTAAAAGAGCATACCTGTAGTCTCTGTTTGGTGGCAAGATAGCATGAATGTGATAGAAGTCACTGCCGATCCCTTCTCCAAGCCAGGCTTGCTTCTGTGCTTCTCCCATTTGGGGAGAGTGAGTTTAGCAATATAGGAACTGCTAGCTGGGAAACGACGAGTAATTTTGTTTCCTTAGCAAATGTATAGTAACTTTCGTAATTAAACTGTTGCAGTTCATTAATATCTCTACAGATGAGGAAGTTGTTTGGAAGCATTGGATTTTGGAAACCTACGCTGTGAGGTGACCTGGCTGGAATGCGTTGCCTTAGGCCAGAGGTGTCAAACTCAAGGCCCATGGGCTGGAACTGGCCCATGGGATGCTTAGATCTGGCCCACAGGGCTGACCTGAAAACAGCAAAGGAGCAGCCCGCGGTACCTCTGCCAGCGAAAATGGAGCTTGGAAGGGCTGCTTGTGACCCTTGCTAAGTTCTGCTTTCAGCTGCAATGGCCTTCTACAGCCCTACGGCCCTCCTACAGCCAGCGAAAACAGAGCCTGGGAGGCAATGTGTGCCTGTTTTTGCAGGCATAAGGCTGCAGAAGGCCATTGCAGTCAAAAACAGAGCCCAGGAGGGCCATGCCCAGGCTGCAGGATGTTGAGCTGGCCATGCCTACCCCAGCCACACCCACTCACCCCCCACCCCCAGGTCAAACATAACCCTGATGTGTCCCTCAATGAAACTGCATTTGACACCCCTGAGTTAGGCTGTGTGTTTCTTACAACAAAGCCAGCTAGATTTGAACAAAGGTTCATACACATCTGTCTTTAAAAAGTGGTTACTGTGTTCTCAGCATAGTAAGAATTTCTACTTGCATCTCTGAGCATTGTGGCCATGCTTCAGTAAAGCTGCTAATGAAATGTGTTTCTTTGATTCCAGGATCCAGGTATGGGAGGGATGGAGAGCAGCACAAATGATATCTCATTCTATATAGGCATGCTGGATCCCTGGTATGAACGCAATGTTCTTGGGCTAATGAATCTCCCCACCAACGTTTTATGCCAGGTATTTTCTGAATTCTGAATTCTGAATTGCTTAGTGTGCATCTTGTTATTCAGTAATGTACTCCAGGCCCATATTTTGTCAAACCTCTGACAAAAGGTCACCATTGCCTATAGAGTGGAAATGTATCAAAAGACCAAAGAGTATATTTAAAGAAGCGATCTTGTCATGCATGACGGATACCATACAGAAAACTAAGACAAGATGGAGGCAGAATTGGGGTAACGATGTAGTGGAGAACAGAGAAGAGATCTCCCTTCTATTAACATATTGAAACAAATTGGACTCATTGAAACAAAAAGTAATTCTCCTTTCTATGTCTGAGGAGAAATGTTACATTGTATCCTGTTATGCAATAAGGCCATTAACATGTGTTAGATTCCTGCCACAGGGTTCCATAAAATGCTAAGATTCTTGGAGGACTGTCAAACATCTATGGCCTCGTGTGTGGCAAAAATCTACAATGAATACTTACTAAATTATTAAATTTAGTGGCATTAAATACACATAAACCTTGTGCCTATTTGGATGTATTTGTCTTATTTTGTATTGACTTGCAAAGCTGCCTAGCTTTAGGCTTTCCACTTACAAATTTTCTCTAAAAAAGTTTGGAATGTTTGGGGAAACAAACTCAGCATCCTTTTTTGTCTTAGGGAGATATTCTTATGGGGTAGAGCCGTGATGGCGAACCAAAGTGGCACATGGAGCCATGTAGGCTGGCATGCAAGCTGTTGCTCAGCTCAGCTCAGCTGTACATGTGCATGTGACCCCCCCCCGCGTGCCCCTGCACATGTGTGGATGACCTCCCCCATGTGTGGTGCCCTATCCCTCTCTCCCTGAGCATGTGTGTGTTATTCCCTGAGCTGAAAAACACAGAACCTGTAGCTAAATTTAAGTCGTGCGTGCATGCACAGGGTGCACATTGCATTATGGGTACAGGCACGTGGGAGCACATGCAAGAGCACACACATGCACTTTTGGCACACGACCAGAAAAAGGTTTGCCATCACTGGGGTAGAGCGTGAGCAGAAGCCTGTGGAAGAAATATTGAACTGCACGGTTTAGATCAGTGGTTCTCAACCTTCCTACTACCGTGACCCTTTAACACAGTTCCTCCTCTTGTGGTGACCCCCAACCATAAAATTAGTTTTACATACACCTGTATTTGTATTGAAGTATGTGTTTTCCAATGGTCTTAGGCGACCCCTGTGAAACGGTTGTTCGACCCCCAAAGGGGTCCCGACCCACAGGTTGAGAACCACTTGTTTAGATGGAAGAGAACTGATGGCTTTCTGTCTATCTGCAGCAATCCATTAAGCCCGAGGGGGAGTCTTCAGAGGAAACAACCACCCGACTTCCCATCCTGGCTGATATGATTCTTTATTACTGCCGCTTTGCTACGCACTCTGTGTTACTCCAAGTCTATCAGGCAGAGGTGAGAATGGTAAAAACCAGGGGTTGGTAAAGGCATGCAATAAATAATAATAATTGTTATTAATATGCTGTTGTTGTACCCACAGTCCCATGCAATAGGCCAAGAATACCTTCAATTTCACTCAGCACATTTTATCCTATTTTGTGTTTGACAAGGTTATCATTTTTCTGTGTGGCAGAAAAAGTCAGACCCAGTAATACATTTTTCTTCCGGAGAATTAGAAGAGGGGGTGCTCAAATGAGCCAGTCTTGTTTTTAGACCATTTTAGAAATCTCATCAGATGCCTGATTCATTCTTCTTCCCAAAACACAGTTGCTGGTTTCTTTTGCCTTGGCCTATTTATAGAAGAGCTGGCTGCTTCAACACACAATTAAGTGTAGTCTTCCTGTTATTTATTGCAATGCTCTCTGAAAGTGTGCATTTAAATCTTGTGATTCCTGGTTCTAAATCCATATTTGGTCCTATAAACCAAATTTTTTTTTGTTACATTGTTTTTAGCAAAAATGGCCTCGAAGATACAAAGGTGTATGTGTGGGTGTGATTTGATTTCATTTATCTTGAAAGAGAATGTTAAATGGCCTTTCCCGCTAAATTTCACAGCTCACTTTCATTGGGGGAGAGAGAAGGACTGAGATCTTCATCCACTCCCTTGAGCTGGGCCACTCAGCAGCTACGCGAGCCATCAAAGCCTCAGGTAAGGCAAAGGACGCTCATTATGTGACCACTTTGTGTTCACTGTGGGGATGGGGGAAAACTCAGTGATGCAAAGGAGAAAAACCAAGGCTTTGCCTGCAGAGAGCAACCAAACTGATAATCTCAGTCAGGACTGTCATCTACGGAAGGGTTTTCTCTTCATCAATTGCTAGCATGAAACTCATGAGGAAGACAGACCTGGTGAAATAAAAGAGTCCTTTGTAACTAAATCAGTTAATAGGCAAACCAGCAAATCTTTGGTCTTGTTTTGGAGAAACACTAATTCACCCAGTTCCGCTGCTGCCATCTTGTTTCACTGGGATGCTTGTAAAAGCTCACCATGAAAAGCAGAAAAGGGACCTGTTTCGTTTGACTTCCCTTCACCTCACAGGAAGGTACCTATGAGAAAAGAGCAGCCTCCTGCTTTCAGGGATCCATGGAAAGTAAGGGGATTGATGCTGTGAACCAAACAATAAAAGAGGCACAGATGGTGATGATGGCAACAGCTATGGATGCACTGATGGACCCAAGACATTTAGTTTTGGGGAGAGGCCAAAATAGAGGAACATCATATGTACTTATTCAGTTACAAAACTAAACAGCAGTTCTCCCTCAGCTAAACTACTCACAGAGAGACTTTCTGTGTTCTCTTGGTGTTTACTTCCATCCATCCATCCATCCATCCATCCATCCATCCATCCAATCTCATCTTCCTCTTTTTATTTTGTTCAGGTCCTGGTTGCAAGCGTCTTGGCATAGATGGAGACAGAGAAGCAATCCCACTAACACTACAGATCACCTACAGCAAGGTAAGGAAGATGCTTTTCTTATGGGCCTCCCATGTTAGGACCTGGGTTGGAAAGGGAGGGTCTGCCCAGGAAAGGGAAGGAAACAGTGACACAAGTATAAAGTTCTCAAGCGCTGATAGCAAAACGTGGGGAAATGTATTTAATTAAAGAGAGCCAATGCCTTTAACTACAATCTTCAGAGATTGGTACGTGGAACCAAGGGACTGGGAGTAACTCATCTCTAATTTCTCCAGAGGGCAGTCAGTGGAAGGAGCCGCTGGAATGACACTGAAAAAGTTTGTACATCCGTCAACCTTAGCAAGGGGTGTAAGAGACAGGAGGAACTTGGTAAGTGTGGGCAACAATTCTGCTTCCATAAGTTCAACAATAGGTGTGTGTGGAAGAGGGGGAGAGAATCTTGTTAAACCTAGGATTTCTCTGAAGAAGTGGGCAGCTGATTTGGAAAGACACAGACTCTGCAAGGGGTGTGTGTATTTATGAATGCACTCCTTGTTAACTCATTTGACACTTAATGAGAGGCAACTGTTATGATTAGATACTTGTGTCTCAACATCTGGCACTAGTCCTTAAGCTGTGGGATTTGTGTGATGATGTTCTTATACATATGTCATCATTTTCTCCTGCTTGCTTCCCACTAGAAACAAAACAGAAAGGGAAGGTTAATCGTTCTAAAAGAATGTGAGGTCCTAGGATAGCCTCTTGAGGACAGGATACCTCACTGTTTCTTTCAAGGCAGGAGGAACTTTCTGTCAAAGAGGCTGATGCCACAGCATGGGTCCAACTCCAGGTCACCTTTTTGGACACTTTTATGTCCTATGAGGTGCCCAGATCTAGTAATTAGGTAACTGAGCTGACAGTACAAACTGATTTCCTTAGCCAATTGATTACAGATCATACCACTAGACTGTGCCCCACGCACCTTGACCTGCCTTACCCAGTCAAAGCTCAAGTCAGAATGGATTTGAGAGACGCTGTTTGCCAGAGAGATTCTCTACCTCTGCAATAGGCCAAATGTTGCTATTTCCTCCTCTCTTTTTTTGTATGCTTACAGCTCTAGAGATATCTGCTAGATGCATGCAGGAACAATCTTGGACGCTAGATGTCGTGCACTTTCCTGCTTTTAACCAAAAATCTTTGCACTCCAGTAACCTGACTGACTTTAAACACAGAGGGGTTGGCTGCAGTCCAATTATCTAAGGAAATTGTATTTTTAGCCTGATAGAACAATGTGCTTACAACTTCAAATGCTTGTAATTGCACATTTTAAAAAAACTGGGCTAATGGACCAGAAACAATTTTAATGGCTACCTAATACGTAAGTGATTTCTTGAAATTGGGTAGGAAATTTTGTGAGTCCCCTAAGTTAGTAAAACGGGCATTTTGAAATGAGAGCTCAGAATTATAGAAAACACAAGGCTAAAAGTTAAATGAAATAGTGATGTCTAGGGATGGTATCTATTAATTAAAATAGTTTATTAAAATGTATTTATTATCTGTCACAATATTAAATATAATCTTAAAAGTATAAACTAAAGAAGATACGTGTTTGAATTAAGGAGGTTGTTATTAAACAAATGTGTAGTTTCTGCATTCATTTGCTATCTTAGCCTTTGTATCAGGGAACAAGATATTTATTTCAATTATCAGGCACAAAGTGAAGCCTTTGCACAAAAATTAAACTATTATCTAGTGCACATAGAGCCTTGCCATTTTTCACCCAGCATTTTTTAATTTCATTTCTTTAATATTTTCTTGGACGCTAACATTTAGAACACCTTTAAATTTATACTCTCTGACATATCACTGTCATTCCCATTCCCATTTAGATATCTAAAATACTTCTTCTGGTATTCCCTTGTTTAAGTTTCACCCCAAATCATTTTATTATTTTTACTTTCAATTTCATCCTTATTACTATATGTACACACACACATACACACACACACACAAAAATACACTTCTCAAAACTGCTGTAAATTTTCTCTGGATCTTTAATATTAACTGCTGCTTGCTGTCTTTACTACTTTTTGCAGCTATCTTTTTGCATCTGTAGAGATTATGCAATAGACTTTCATTCATTTAATAAATCTATATGGCCATCAATTTCCTATACATGACAGCCCAACAATTAAAAACAGAAGAAAACACAATCAAAATTTTAAATAAGATAAAAGGCATAAAACAGCAGCCAGGAGCACTGGCAATATCCCACAATTAGTATACAGTTGTGTTCATAAGTTTACATACCCTGGCAGAATTTATGATTCCATAACCTTTTCTCAGAGAATATGAATGATAACACAAAAACCTTTCTGTCACTCATGGTTAGTGCTTGGCTGGAGCCATTCATTGCCAAACAACTGTGTTTACTCTTTTAAAATCAGAATCACTACACAAATGACCCTGATCAAAAGTTTACATACCCCAGTTCTTAATACCATGTATTTCCCCCTTGAACATCAATGACAGCTTGAAGTCTTTTGTGGCAGTTGTGGATGAGGCTCTTTATCTTCTCAGATGGTAAAGCTGAGAAATTCTTCCTGGCAAAAAGCCTCCAGTTCCCATAAATTCTTGGGCTGTCTTGCATGAACTGCATGTTTGAGGTCTTCCCGGAGTGGCTCAATGATACTGAGGTCAGGAGACTGAGATGGCCACTCCAGAACCTTCACTTAATGTTGCTGCAGCCAATGACAGGTCAACCTGGCCTTGTCTTTTGGATCATTGTCATGTTGGAATGTCCAAGTACAACCCATGCGCAGCTTCCGGGCTGATAAGTGCACATTTTCCTGCAGTATTTTGTGATAACTTACTGCATTCATTTTTCCATCAATGCTGACCAAATGTCCTGTGCCTTTGTAGCTCACACATCCCCAAAACATCAGCAATCAACCACCATGTTTCACAGTAGGAATGGTGTACCTTTCATCATAGGCCTTGTTGACTCCTCTCCAAATGTAGTATTTATGGTCGTGGCCAAAAAGTTGAATGTTACTCTCATCACTCCAAATGACTTTGTGCCAGAAGGGTTGAGGCTTGTCCCTGTGCTGTTTGGCATATTGTAAGTGGGATACTTTGGGGCATTTGCATAGTAATGACTTTCTTCTGACAACTCAACCATGCAGCCCATCTTTCTTCAAGGGCCTCCTTATTGTGCATCTTGAAACAGCCACACCACATTTCTTCAGAGAGTTCTGCATTTCACCTGAAGTTATTTGTGGGTTTTTCCTTGCATCCTGAACAATTTTTTGGGCAGTTGTGGCTGAAATCTTAGTTGGTCTACTTGACCGTGGTATGGTTTCAACAGAACCCCTGATTTTCCACTTCTTCATTAGAGTCTGAACACTGCTGATTGGCATTCTCAATTCCTTTTATCCCTTTCCTGTTTTATAGAGTTCAACTACCATTTCCCACAGATCATTTGACACTTCTTTTGCTTTCCCTATGACTTAGAATCCAAAAAACATCAGTGCAGTACTGGATGAAAGATGCAAGGGTCTGTCAGGGGTGCACAACGTCATTGGCCTTTTATACACACCCACCAATTACCAGCAAAAAGATCACAGGTGAAAATGGTTACCTTTAATAGCCATTGTTACCCTTTTGTGTCAAGTTGTGTGCATGTTATCAGGCCAAATCACCAGGGTGTGTAAACTTTTGATCAGGGTCATTTGGGTAGTTTGTGTAGTGATTCTGATTTTAAAAAGAGTACAAACACAGTTGTTTGGCAATAAATGGCTCCAGCCAAGCGCTAACAATGAGTGACAGAAAAGTTTTTGTGTTATCATTTATATTCTCTGAGAAAAGGTTAAGGAATCATAAATTCTGCCAGGGTATGTAAACTTATGAGCACAACTGTAACCCCCTTCCTACTTTCCAGGCCTCTGGCTTGATGGCAAAACCAAGTTTTTAAATTCCTAGGTCAGCAGCATTTGACATATCCTACTGTATGCACAGTACCAAGTTAATCTACCGTAACATTTACCTGAAGAATTGAATGTATGCTTAATAAGAAAAACACAATTACAGCAATAACAGAAATTTGGACACACATCCATTCAATATGTTGCAACACCATCCTGGCAGAAACACCCACATTCTCTTCTATGTATGCTTTCTCACGCACAGACTTTTAATTCATCATTTTACGAAGCACGCTTTTCTGTACTTCCTAGTAAAATAGTTCCACTCACTATTCTGGTACTCTGTAACATAATTTCCATTCTCTGCAAAACAGCTCCTATATTTTCTTCTGTCGGGTCCATTTTGTAGTCATTCTGCTGACAGAGTAATCTGTCTTCTAATATTGTTTCAACTTTCTGTTCCTGAATTGGTTTGCTTTCACAGTCATTTTTCCCCCTCACATCCATGGTTTTCCAAAACTCATCTTTTTTTTTTTTTAAAGGATACCCATCTGTTCCAAATTCAGAACCTCATCATCATAATTCTTCATTAATTCTCTCATTTTTTCATGATAAATCAATCAATCAATCGTACTTTGTGGTTTATAGTAATTACATACTGTCTGAAGTGGGCAATACATAAATTTGTGTTAAATGCAAAATAATAAATTCCTTCACCATGTATGCATACAGGTATACTTCAGTTTAAACACCTATTCAAAAGAAACAGATCTTTTTTGATGCTGATACTCCAGTCTTCATTCTTGAGTACTTAAATGGTTCAATCACTTTTTCTGTATTTCATGTCTTGCTCCAATCCACCCATCTATATGATGTATAGATATTTTTTTTTTACCTTGGATCACTTCAATTCTTGTGTATGGTTTTTCTAATACATATCCCTGGTTCTTCCATTACCACTACTCACTAGAATGTAACATGCAAATTATGGACTCTCATTTCACATGGACCCGTAATTGCAGAAATTAGGTAGAGAATATGTAACAATAAGTACTTTCTCAAATACTTCAGCTTAGGAAAATAGATGGGTTTCTAATGGCAAACATAAAGCTCTTATTACAGACCTGTCATAATTTCAAGCAGTAAGTAAGTGACTGGTCATAAGCTGAGGATTGATGGATTCTATGCCAGTTCTTGTGCTGCTACGATCAATACCTCACGGCTGTCTTTTAATTCAGCCCTTCCCAACCACTGGTAGGATTTCCCAATGTTAGTCACCTTAGCTTGATGGTACTTCCTATGTGTGGCTTTCCTATGGTCAATTGAGACTGTGCTCAGATTGGTCTCTCTAGATCTTGAGTCTTTGGCAATTGGTCTATCAATGAGCAACTGGTATTGTGAATCTTTGGTATTGTTTCCAATAGCCTTGAGTTGGCCTTATGTATTGGTTGATATGGTCCTTTAGATTGGTGGCTATGGTGCTTGATAGGACTTTCCATGTTGGGATGAGGCAGATTATTGGTCGGAGGTTGGTGCTGTTCTCCTCTGAGGGTCTTTCATAATTAGCACCATCCTTTCTTGGGTTAGCCAGTTTGGGTGAAAGCCAGCTGGTTCATCTGTACTGATAGGCATTCTTTAGCCAGTAAGTTTGGATTGTGTCTGAGTCAGGTGCTGCCCAGCTGTTTACATTCTTATCCTGCTGTTGGATGTCTGCTACTTTGATAGTGACAGGTGCCTGTTCTGGGGGATTGCTGTGGCCAGCCCTCAGATTCTGCAGCCACTTTGACTGATGTTACGTGTCATCTTTTTAGAACATTCTTCCACTTCTGTTCAGTTTCTGCTAACGGTGGCTCAGCTGTTATTGCGCTGTTGCACTGCATGGATGGTTCTTTAGAGAAGAAAGATTGATCTTCTTGGTATCTGCACCTTTAGTGTATCTCCTTATCCTGGTAGGTAGTACTATGGGTCTTTGTTTGGCAGTCTCTAGGGTTTCAAATGGAATCAGGCCTATGTGTTTTTTTCCGTAGCCGAGTCTTATCTTTAATCTTCACTTCCTTCTGTAGTTCCATCAGTTGACTCTCTTTGAGTTGCTGTGTTCTTAGCCTCTAACCTCATTTTCTGTGGGAGAGTATTCTGCTATTTTTCATGTAGCCAAACATCTTCAGGATTATAGTGGCTGTGGGATATACCAGTTCATTGGTCTGAGTTATGGTGGTAGGGAGAGTAAGGATTGTTGTAAGGACTCCACTAGTATCTTCTAGCATACTATCTGATGGTACTTCTCCACTGAATTTTGGGTTTGAGCCATGTTGAGGGTTTACAGTAGGTAGTTTATCCATGATTTTATGCCTCATAAGGACTGTAATGGAGGGTGTGGTAGTGATATTACCACATCATGGGTCGGTTGCGCATCCAGGTCTTCTTCCAGGTCTTCTTGAATCTGGGGTGTAATGTATAGTTCATCTATCTCAAGTTGTAAGAGTAGCTTGCTCATCACTATATTGATGCATAGGTGACTACTTGTTTCTTAAGTTTGTTTTTTTAAATTCTATTTATATGCTGCCCTTCTCCAGAGACTCAGGGTGGCTTACAATCTATTAAGCACAAATCAATGTGCTTAGTAATAGCCTTCATTCCTTGTATATGCCTGCTTATTAGCGGCATTTTTACAAA
>JANHFR010001884.1:155251-167312 GCA_032468015.1 Mimophis mahfalensis | reverse complement strand
GGCCTCCTTCGGGTGCCGCCAGTCAAGGAATGTCGGCTGGCGGTTCCTCGGGG
The DNA here is from genome assembly GCA_032468015.1 of Mimophis mahfalensis. Classification (NCBI taxonomy): domain Eukaryota; kingdom Metazoa; phylum Chordata; class Lepidosauria; order Squamata; genus Mimophis; species Mimophis mahfalensis. The sequence continues at coordinate 167,259 of JANHFR010001884.1, read as the reverse complement.
GAGGGCGTTCTCGGTTGGAGCACCTGCCCTTTGGAACCAATTGCCGGTGGAGCTCCGGATGGCTCCCGACCTCCACTCCTTCTGAAAGGACCTGAAGACGCGGCTTTTCGAACTGGCCGCACTGGACTGAGGTGGTTTATTGTTTTAAATTTATGTGTTTGTTTGTCGGGGCTCCTTAATTTAATATATTTTTTAACTTTTGTATCTTTTTCTTATTTTAATTCCCCTGTACACCACCCTGATTCCTTCGGGAGAAGGGCGGTATATAAATTTAACTAACTAACTAACTAACTAACAAACAAACAAACAAACAAACAAATAAATATTTAAACATGAAATGTACAAATTGCCAATAAATTAGAAGATTTTCATTGCCTTTCTCATCTTTCTCACATATAAAAAGCAGTCCAGTCAAGAATATTTGTTTTGTATTGTGTCAAAGCAAAGAAAGCAAAGATATTTTAGGATCACAGTGTCAGAATTAAGATATTATTTTGCCAGCAAACACTGAATCCACAAAAGCAGTCAGAATTAAACCATCATGAATGGGATACAATAATATAACAGATCCTAAAACAACCATTAAAGAAGGAGATTTCAGCACTGACCACTGAAATGTTCATATCTAAAACCAAGTGTCAGAGCTTTTTTCATTTTCCAGGGGTGCAGAATATGAAGGAAGAATATAGGAATAGGATCCCTAACCCTAGAATAGGAAATGACCTTTCCAAAGATACAAATGGGTAGAAATAGTGAAAGTGAAGGAGGAGGAATTAAAGTGAAAGAAAGGAAGATACAACTTAATTCTTCTATTAGAGATCCATAACCTGCAAGAAAGAAGCAAACCAGAAGAGAAGGAAAGTAACAGCCAGGAAGAGAGGAAACTTGAAAAAGTGATCGTTGTCGTTGTTTTAAGTTTAGAAGAAAAGCTAGTTATTACCTAAACTATAGATAAAATAAATGTAAATTGTATTATGTGGGTGTGTAGTAAAAAGGGGATAGTATAAGGATCCTCTACGGCAGAGGTGGTATTCAGCCAGTTCCGACAGGTTCCGGAGAACTGGTAGTGATAATTTTGACTGGTTCAGAGAACCACCTGTGATTGGCTGACACTGGCAAATACCACCTCTGATTGGTCAATAGCATACCCACACCTGCTAAGCCACACCCACAGAACCGGTAGTAAAAAAAATTGAATCCCACCACTGCCCTAGGGATATAGGTAAGGTATGTATTTGGAAGTTATACTCCAGAAATGGTATTCTGGAGGAACTTGGAGAAAGGTGGAATCACAAGTGTGTTAGGATTATATGAAGCATATATACTTTTTGTTTTAATTCTATATAACTCTGGGTACTTATGTAATTATAATGTGTGATTTGTGTTGTTTGTTGATGTCTTTTTTCCTTTCCTTTTTGTGTGTGTTGGTTTTTTAAAAAAGCTTGTAAATAAAGACCATTTTTTTAAAAAAGGAAATGACCTTTCCAAAGAGTCTTCACAGAAAACATACATTTCATGTTGCAGCCTAGTTAAGGTGACTTTCCAATTCCTGTCAGATATCACAGAATATTGGAACATCCCTTGCTCTAACATGTATGTTAGGGACATGTATGTGGAGGAAATGAGAAGAACAAATTACAATGTCTATTTATGTAATTTGACAAATTTGCTTCCTGGGGCTTGTAAAATAAAGTCATAGTAACATTTGATCCTTGGAATGCTCTATAATAATTGATCAGATTTCCCAAGTGTTCTGCTAGGGACTCAACATTGCTGGTTTCTTCAGCTCTCCTAGTGAATGGCTCAATCCCCTTAAAGATACCAGGAAGAAATCAAGCTCACTTTCTATAAGCCAAATAGTTCTCACAGCTAAAAGTCATCTACTACCTAAGACCTAATTCAGAGTTAAGGTGTAGCTATAATAGAAAAAATCCTCACCTTGATCTCAAGCAAATAGTAATAAATCTTTCACTAAGAGTGCTATGTTAGATGCTTACCATCTGTTTCACTAAGACTTCTATTAAGCATCTAACACAGCACTCTCATAAGTTGTTTCCAGTGCCATAGTAATAAATGAATAAATTCTGCTACCAGGATGGATGATCTGATTGCATCTGATCTCTCTGAGATTGGCTTATGTAGGAAAGATCAGCTTTTCAACTGAACCATAGTTTAACATTTTTAATAGTTACATTCTGCATAGAGGCACCTGCAAGTGACAAAATCTGAACACTTAAAGACATATGCTTTGATATTGCATACAATCACCTGCAGTTTCTTCCTGCTTGTGTTTTCCAAAAATATGTATGATTGATTTGTGTGGTGGACCCCATTGGGGCAGATTGTCTTTGAATGTTGAACTAGATCAGGGATGTCAAACTCATGCCCCGCGGACCGGATGTGTCATGTGCTGGCCCTGCTCCTGCCCGATTTAGTGAAGTGGGGGGGAAGTCCTGATACGTCAAGTGACACCGCTGTGACAATGCAAGTTGTCTAGAACTAGATGGACTTTGGGTCCATCTTATATTTTTACATTCTTAAAGCTGATGAGAATCCTAAGAGTCACAGCATAGATTAGCAATGCCATACTTGTGAAGATCTGAATTTGCAGTTTAAACCAGGCAGAATATATCACATTACTGAACAGTAGCAACCTACAGCTCAGTGCCATAATCTATCATTTGCCTTTGCAGTCAAGTCAGATCTGAGCTGTACAACATATTTTTTCCCCCCAGAATCCATAGAGATCACCAGTGATTCATAATGTTCATTCAGGACAAATACCTGTGATGTCATTTGATTTGTTTGTACTACAGGTTTAGAAGCATGAATTGATTCATTGCCCAGAATCTTCTGCTGCTTGCTTAGATGATTCTGTTGCTTGCTTTAATTATACCTAACCCCAAAACAATAGAATTGGATGCTCATAATTATTTATGCCAAACATTTGGAAAATATCTTAAGGATTCTAATCAACAAAATGTTTTATATCAGGGAAAAATATATAATTTTAGATTTGTTTGGAGGAAATACTTTTTTTCAGTGGCAAAAAATTCAAAGGCCCAGAATTGGAGTTTTGAGGCAGATAATTAGATGACATAAAAGGGAAATAAAAACACAGGATTTCCAAGGATTACTTTTATAGCTCAGACATTTCCTGTAGTTTCTGTGATTGTTATTGGTTTGGGACTGTTCACTGCAAAAAATAGATCTAGAGAGCCTTAAATATAATGCAGGACCTGGTAGAGTGGAATACTGTTGTCAGCTGCCTTAAAATCTAGGCCTCATTAAAGGCCTCCCTTGCTTTCTAGTAGGCTGCCCACTTTTTTCTTCTAAAAGGCCTGGGGGAGACTGTTGCAGAGGGAAGAGAGCCAGAATATTTATTTTCTGTGAAATTCATTAAGTTATTTTTTTTCTTCCAAACCATTGGTTGATTTGTATTTTTAAATATTTTATATGTTTGCATTTAATTTTAAATGTATGCTACCCTGATACCATTGAAGGTTAATTTCTATCTTGAAAAAGGAAAAAAAGAATCAATACAGAATATTCCATAGCAGCTGCAACATACGACAGGCCTTGTTACTTGCAACGGTTACTTCCTACGAATGCTACAACTTTTTTCTAGGTTTGCAATGAGTAAGACAAACATAAGGAGAAGGCAGGACCACAATGAGGCTCCACCCATAATCTATTGAAATAAGTACAGTATTCAGTGAGTATTCACTGAAAATAGTTGCAGAGCACTTCAGCATATACACGGGCTCTGGGGCAAATGTTTTAATCAATAAATAGCATTGAAGGAATATAACCAACCTGTGCCCTGCCATTTCTTTTTCCTTATACTGGGTGCTTGTTTTGCTTCTAACAAGTGGTTTATATTTTAGATTCCAGAACTGGGCATTGGGACCCAACACACATTTTCTGCTTTTTTAATACTACTTGTGTGCTTTTTTCTTCTTGCTATGAGTTCTTTTGTTAATTTGGAGAAAACCATTTCTATCAGCAACCTTATCTGTAAAAAAAAAAAAAAAAAGGAGTGGGTGGGAATGCATGTTCTGTTAATTATCTGTTTACAGTTTCATCATCAGTATATATTTCATATGATTTATTGTATACTCTAATATGGTTAATTCAAGGCACAGTAATTATTTAGGACAACATGCTGTAACAGCGCAGCTTAATGCCTGCCACTTTGCTTGCCACCATTAATAAAAGCTATCCTTTTCTGTAACAGCTTGAACTATTAATAGTAAGCTTGAAATGCACAGAAGTTGGGTAAATTTTAGATTTCAAATAATTTAATTGGCCCAGTATATAAACAGTTTACCTTTATAATTCACACTACCTAAAAGTCAGTCTACTAGTATGTTGCACTATGCTGTTGTGTGGATACATATACTGTGATATATTTTTGTTAAAAGTCAAATATTATTATTAATGTATGACATTGTTACATTATCCAGGAGACTACAATGCTAATTTAGAGTGGTAGTTTGGCTGCCAATTTACTAGCTCTTTTGTGGTCCATGCTTTTGTACTTCCCAGGTTTGGCACAGGAGGGTGAGTTAGCTTCTCACCAGAAAGAAAGATGAGTGGCTCTTCCTGAAGCATCATTTAAGGCCCCCTCCCCTCCACTGGAGCCACCTTGCAAACAGATGTCACAACCAGGAAGGGTCAGAGCCATCAGGAATCTGACCACCTGCATTAAGCACTAGCTGTGATGACCCGGGACCAGGCATGAAGGCAGCACAACCAGCTGATAGTTCAAAACTTCCCTTTATTGCTCCAACTTTTTCCCAAATGCTCCCATGTTTCTGGCAAGTCCCAGAGCAAAGCGCCCTCACACACACAGCAGCCTCTGGCTGCAAGGAGTCCAGCACAACACTGTTAGCATAATGGCTTCAGAGCAAGAAGTCCATGAAGCAAGGAACAAGACAAAGTCCACGAAACAAGGAACATTTACAGTATACCAAGATTTTTAGTTCTCTTACTTGTTTGGTCTTTTCCATTCTGGAAGGAGTCCTGCAAACTCTAGATGTCAGCAATGGCACACCAATTCCACAAATTCAGCATTTGTTCCTGACAAGCGCCCCTTCCCACAGCATCTCCTTAAGTCTCAGCCCCCAGGTATGCCTTGTGAAGAGGGGTGGGGTGCTCTCCTCCTGAGCTGTCGGGTAGCTGCACTGTTCTGTCTCCTCTCCACTCTCCATGCTTGGGATCAGGAGGGGGCAGTCCATGCTCATTGCCTGAGCTCCATTTCTCTTCATCTCCACTGCCTGCCCTCTCTCGGTCATCCTGCCCCCATTCCTCCCTGTTGGCAAGCTGCCCCAAGCCTGAGTGGCCCAGGGCTGCCTGGTCCTTCTCCTTCCCATGTTGCTCCAAAGCCAATGAAGCTGCATCAACCTGCCTCAACCTCCATCAACCCCAGCTTCAGCCCATCCTCTTCCACTGATTCAGGTTCTGACAGGGGCATGACACTAGCTCATCACCCACCAACGTGGTACCTATTTATCTACTCATATAGTGGGCAAAGCTGAGGTGAGTGAAGGGAGCTCATCCTGTCATGCAATACTAGGGCCCAAAACACTAGAAAAAACCATTTCTAGTGTCATTAGGCCACTGAGCAGCCATGCTCCTGATAAAACACAAGTGAATGTTTGTAAAGTTAAAAAGCTAAAGAGCTGAAATAAGAGATCAGCTGAAATCCTTAGTTTTTCTCAGGTCAACTTTTGCACTCCTAGGAAATTCTACTCAAGAACAGTGCATTGGTTGCAATAAAGAAAATAAATCCACACTACTCATTTCTTCTGTATTTAATTCTACAGAGAAATAAGATATTGATGCCATTTGAACAGATGACAAAATCAGAAGACAAACCCTCTGATCTTGTTGGCTGACCCAGACTGGATCTTATATGACAGTCTGTTGGAGATCCTATTGCAGAATGGAAAAAACCAAACAAGTAAGAGAACTAAAAATCTTGGTATACTGTAAATAGGGATTTGTGAATGGTGGTGACACTTCCATCACCACTACTGATGGATTTGCACTTGTTTATGATATGTCATATTATCAATTGAGTTTATATATTTCCCAAAACCACAGCTTACTTGTATTATGATGTTGAAAAAGCCCCAGGCTGGCTGAATTCAGTCAGCTATGTCAAACAATGCTTTGCAAAACTCAGTGGCTGGTTCCACACTAAGCCATGAACTAATATTTATACATCATTATGATTCTTGTTGAGCCAAAATCAAACAAGCTACAGAATCAAACAAGCCAAATCATCTGATCAGTATCTATCATAATCAGACGAACAACACTGCCAGCCTCACCACAGTTACTAATTATTTTAGTTCTTCCTGGAAGAAACATAAACTTGGTAGCCCGTTTTCTTTTACTGACTAGAGAATTGAGGGAGCTTTGTGTTCTTAATATATCAATCTTAGTGGCACTAAGGACATGAACATTTTTTCATGGATACAATGTATAAACAGTCCCAGAAATCCACCAATGCTCAGAAGTTTCATCAGTTCTGGTCTCATGAGACTCACTATATCTGAAATGTCCCACTGGCCATGAGGGATCTAGCCTGTGAGTAACTTTCCAGCAGTACTTCTGAATACCTCCAGTTATATTCAAGCAAACCAGAAACTGAGGTAGTGATGAAGGAAACAGTAACATTGCTTTCTAATTATGGTAAAACCCTCCCCTGAAAACCTCTTTATTCTGTCAGATCTCTCTGTGACATTGCCTTTATCTGAGTGAGATTGTTTTTGACAGGCTTCTCAACTGTTTGGCTGACAACAAGTGAAGCCAGAAGTCATCCTTAGCTGTTCAAGTAGCAATTTCTTCTTCATCCTGATATAGTTCAAGGGCAGACTTCATCTGTATAAACCTTGTTAGAATTTGTCACCCATTACTTTGGAGGGAAGATTGGTGATACGGCAATTTAAAACAGAGGCAGTAAAGGCAGGACAGGGATCGGCAATGGGAAAAGTATATTTCATTCCAGTACAGTTTTCTGTCAGGTCTATGATAACTGAATAGTTCTTAACTCAGCATTGAGGAAAAACCATGTCTGTGAAAATTGATCCATCCATTTTACCATCCATTATTAATTACCCATGTTCAGGTTCTTTTCCAGCTGCTGAATTAATGTGCTATTTATTCAAACAAAAGCAACACTGGCGCAGAACATCATTGCCATTGCCCTTGTCAATCTCTAACTCTAATTTTCTTTGTTCTGGCTTGCTACTGAATGGTGGTGATTTATTTGTTAGGTCTTCTTTTTACCTGAATGTATCTTAGATTAATCAATAGCACTCAAATCTCTGAATGCCTTAAATAAGCTCTTCTAAACTTGAAATAATGTTCAAGACTTAGGCAACCCCACACCTAAAAATTGCCAAAATTATAAAAAGGTCAATTTGTTGCCCCTGCATTAAATGAGCTAAGATAGACATCTTGAAAATGGCAATTCCTATCATATTGAAGCACCCCAATCACCATTCATTTTCCCCCTCTCAATAATTCAATCCTGGTCAATATTTGTACTGACAGTATTGCTTTTCTGTAAGTTCTACAATCAACCAATGCTATGTTTTCAATAGCTCCATCTTGTGGCATGTTATGAGACCTGACTCTTGGAGAGTACGGTATTTTATCTCTTCAGCAAACAGTAGAACCAGGCTTAAGACCGAGCTAGTTGGATAATCATTTATTTGGCTCTGTTTAACTTAGGGTAGCTAATCAGTCACCTCTGAAGAGTTCACTTTCTCTGTAGAGGTTTTAATTTTATTTTAAATCCAACTGCTAAACCTGGGGTAACAACTCTGATGTTTTGGACTTCAACTGCCATCAACCCCAATCAACAAAATCAGTAGCACGGGATTGTGGGATTGGTCATTCAAAGCATCTGAAGGACAGAAAAGGATAAGTCTTGGAATGCATGAACATGTGTGGTATTTTTCTAAATGATGGGAATAGCTTCAACGTAAGCTCAAGAATCAGGCCTGCTGCAATCTTTAGTCATTCAATGAGACCTGCTTTGTCTCCACACATAATATTTATGCTAAGAATTTGGAGAGATTATGAGTAATGCAAAGGCAAACAGGTCTGTCAGTGGGCAGCATTGATTCTAAGAATGTACTGTGGAAGAAGTTCTTTAGAATGTTGTCACAATCTTTGTATATGGTCATTTCCACTTGCTTGCCATTCATTGATCTATCACAGTTTTAAAATTTCTTACATTATGCTTTAAAGTATTTGATTCTAGTTGCTGCCTCTACTCCTTGCATGCCCATCAAGGGCTGTTTCAACAGAGTTTTCCTATCATATGGAACTCATTTATGAGCACACATCACAAATTATTAAGGGAATGCTCATTTTAAGCCTTCCCCAGTATCTGTAGAACAATGGAAATCTTGTCCTAGGTTTTAGGGACTGTTTGTCATCAGTGACTATTAATTTCAAAAATATGTATTTATATTTGTCAGCACACAGAAAACAATGTCTCATCTATCCATTTGCTTATCTCTGTTTTTGTGTCTTTTCTTCACCCCAGAAAGCCATATTCTTTATAAACTGCAAATATTTCTTCATTTTCCGGGCTGATGTAGAAAAGCACTTGTTTTCCTAATATGAAAAGTTATGTATTATATTAACTGTACTAGTTATCCCAGGGCTATGCCATGGAATATAATATGGATTCCACCCACACTAAATATTCTTAGTGAAGCACAGAATGGTTGATGTAGCATAAACCCAGTATACTCTATGTTCTCCTGGGTTACAGTTTTATTGAGTATTTATCTACTGCAGAGGTCATGGCTTCCCTCTCTTTACCTCCCACATTTGTTTGATTATAAATACAGAAAGACATTAAGAAATTATTTACAAATAGAGAGATCCAAATGCAAATTCAGATCTGCACTAATGAATAAAACAGACTTAAGTGACATTCGAATTACAGGGAACTCAGAGAGGAAGCTGTTTGAAAACAACCTCTTAGTCATTTTTTTTCCCTAGAAAGTCTGGTAAGTTTTACTGAAGGCTTCCCTGACTTTCTTCCCATAATTAGCACTGATTTTTCCAGCTAAATCAAGTAAACAATGAGGGGGAAAGTGATGTTTCCAAAGCTTACTTCAAGAGCTTCCTGCTTCCTACTGACGAATAACATTGAGTGCTTTTTCAGGAGGCAACTGGACTTTATCATTTTTCTTTGAAGACATTTCGCTTGTCATCCAAGAAGTTTCTTCAGCTCTGACTGGATGGTGGGGAATGGAAGGATTTATATTCCTTGCAGACAGCTGGTCATTTGGATTCTTTTAGAGAGTCCCTGAGGCTACTTGGAGGCTTATCTGTGTCCTCAGGGTCACTTGAGTAGTGCAAATAAGCATGAAGCCTTCTTGACTGCAGGATGTTTTCCTCCATTGTTGAAGACAGGAAAGGTTGTTGGGGGTGACTCTGTGTTGTCTGCATCTCAAACTGAAGTGCAGATGGTTCCTGTAGTCTGCAATTTTTCTGGAAATTCATTCATACACCCCTACCATTGAAAGGGTGTTCATCCCAAAGTGCATAGCTACAAGTCTATGGAGATTCTCAGTCATCCTGGTCATGATTGTCCCATGATTGGATTCTATTTTCCTCACCATCCTGCTGTGCTCCTGCTCAAAACAGAACACGTTCTTTTACATGTAACCAGAAATGCTCAGTTTTTAAATGAACATTGATTTGTTTTCCTGAAGCTTAAGATTCAAGCTATGCAGGCCTCCCTTCCTTACCCATTCCTTAGAGATTATGGTTAATTATGCTCAATTATTGAAATGTTCATTTAATCCTTAGAACTGCAAGATTTCCTTCTAATTTCCTCTCTTCATTTTTTTTCCCTGGGATTTTCAACTCACAGGAGAATAAAGTCTGAAAATAAATGTGAGTGTGTACACCACTGTCCTATTCAGATGTTTTTGAGGTAGAATTTAAATGTGGAATAAGCACTGGTTGATGTGGGGAGCAAACTGAGAAATGTATAGACAATTTTCTGTTCAATTGTCTGTGCAATTTGTGTACAATTTCCAAGCTCATACCCAAATCATCATTATAAAAAGCCGTATGGGATGGATTGAAAGGGGATGCATGAAGAGTATCAGTGGAACTTCTTGTATTCCAGCATCTTTCACTTTTACTTACTTTAATACTCTTCTATTTCTGATAGATGTCTCACCACATACTAGCTCCCGTATTAAATTAGGTCAAAAAATAATTTGTGTGGTTCTAGCCTAGTGCAATATTTTATAAGAATTCAACACTGTAGTTGGCAAATTAGGAATAGCTTAAATAATGTATGGATTAGCAAGAATGAAGATCAGTTAATTGTGATTTATTCAAAAACCCATAGTTAAAATTGCAATTTAATGCAGTTACTTCAGCCTCAATTGTAATGTTTCTCAAATTTATGCTTAACTAACTTTCCAAAGTGTCATTGTATGAAGATTGCTGACCTCTCTTTCATCTGAAATCAGCCATGGATTCAAGGGCAGTGATGACACTAGAAGAGAGAAGTCCTTACCTCAGACAATAAATTCTGGTAAGCAATATCAGCCATCTTTTGGCTGCTTCTTTTGAAAACCAGCTGCTGCCACCTTTGGGTGGGGGGAAGCTGTGCATGTAACACAATTTTCAAACTAGCCTGTTCCCTCAGATATGATTCAAGGTACTTTCCCGTTATCAATATAATGAGAGTGCTGCACATTATGCCAGACAAACATGGTGCACAACTTGGGGGTTCTCCTAGATTCTTGACTCTTGCTTGTCATGGTTAGGAGGCCCGTTTCACAACTTTGAGTTGTGTTCCAACTATGCCCTTTTCTGGATTGTGAGACTTTGCACTCAGTCACTCGTAGTCTGGTCATCTCCAGTGGTGATATTCAGCCAGTTTGGCCAGTTTCGCATGAACCGGTGAGGATAATTATAAGTGGTTCGCTGAACCAGCAAATACCACCCCTGGCTGGGCCCGCCCACCTACTCCCACCCCACAATTTCCTGTTTTTTAACCTCAGCTGATTCACATGGCAGAGCTAATAGCCATGCCTCAGCTGAGTTCCATGTGCTCTCTGGGTTGATGGCAGCTGCTTGTCTCAGCTGCTGCTCTTGCTGGGAGAAGAGATTGCAATTTAGGAGCTGTCACTTGCTGCTTTGGGTCCTCTAAGTCCCACCCGGAAAGCGCTGCCTGCGGCTGAGAGAAGCATGTTTGAAGAAGCCGTGCACACGTGTACATGCGCAGGCTCTCTGCTCTAAACCTGTGGGTTTTTTAGTTTGTTTTCATCTACTGTAATTTTAATACCTTTATAATGCCTTGTAAGACCACACTTGGAATACTGCATCCAGTTTTAGTCACCACAATGCAAAAAAGATGTTGAAACTCTAGTCTAGAAAAGGTGCAGAGAAGAGCAACAAAGATGATTAGGGAACTGAAGGCTAAAACATATAAAGAACGATCGCTGGAATTGGGTATGTCTAGTTTAATGAAAAAAAGGACCAGGGGAGACATGATAGCAATGTTCTAATATCTCAGGCGCTGCCACAAAGAAGAGGGAGTCAAGCTATTCTCCAAAGCACCTGAGAGCAGTACAAGAAGCAATGGGTGGAAACTCACCAAGGAGAGAAGCAACTGAGAAAGGAGAAATTTCCTGACAGTTAGAACATTTAATCAGTGAAACAAGTTGCCTTCGAAAGTTGTTGTGTATGCTCCAATACTGGAAGTTTTTAAAAAGAGATTGGACAACCGTTTGTCTGAAATGGTATACAGTTTTCTGCCTGAGCAGAGGGTTGGACTAGAAGACCTTCGTCCCTTCCATCTCTGTTATTCTAATGTATTCTAATTGTTTTTACTTCCATATGTTTTATTATGTTATAAGCCACTCAATGTTGCCTCACACCATGAGATAAGTGCTATATAAATGTGATAGATAGACAGACAGATGATAGATAGATAAATAGATGGG
>JANHFR010001884.1:117374-129926 GCA_032468015.1 Mimophis mahfalensis | reverse complement strand
GACAGGCTGTTGCCAGTGTGTCTGTGTATGTGATGTGACTGAGGCCTAGTCGGCCATTTTAAATGCACACAACAATATAATAAAGACAAAAAATATAAAGCAAGTACTTCTGATTTTCTTTTACAATAATTATATGTATAAATTTAAATTAAAATCTTATTCTAGGGATACACATAACTTACATTTCCCCCCCCCCCTATTTTTTAAGTCTTTAAACTAAATTATATCCTAATTTCATTTTTCTTTGTTTGGGGTAGAAAGTCCAACAAGGATAGAAACTAGAAGTTTATCAAATTTTCAGAACTTGTACGATTGCCAGATATATCAGTTTCAGGTGTAAGATCATAAGTGTTTACTGGCACACTGGTAACAGCCTGATTATCACATTTCCCATTAATCAGTTGTTGTTAAAGGCCGAGCCCTGCAGGCTTATAAAAACAACTGACAACTCTGTGCTCACTTCCTATATTACATTCTGCCATGGTTTGCATTTAATAAGCCACAACTGCCTGGATTTACACATTGTGCTAAGTCATAATTGAGGTTTTCCAAAACATATTGGCTGTGTACATGCATGCTAAATACAAGCCAGAGATGTGTAAAATCTGCTCACCTTATGTGATATTCTACCTAAGTGAAAATACCATTTATTTGCTTATTTGCTTGAAAATCGATATTCTGTCTTTCAGGAAATGAAATAAACTGAAGGCAGTTTACAAACCATCGTCATATTAAATGCAGAAACATAAAGTGAATAAACAGCAGCAAATTCAGCAGCAAAACACTCACATCAGCAATATATGTAGTAGTCTTTCTCAATCTTGACAACATTAAATTGTGTGGACTTCAGGTTGGACCATTCCCCAGCCAGCCACATATCTTAAAAGTTGCCAAGGTCAAGAAACATTGACATACAATATCACGGATTATTGATGCTGAGGATTATATGAGGAAACCCAATTTAACTGGACTTTGTGAATGCATGGGAAATATTCTGGAATATGTGTAAACAGTCTTATTTTGTTAACCTGGGTACGGCAGCATAGTTTTGCTTCAACCAGCAACTTTGTGTTACAGAAGTGATGCAATATTCCACTTCAGATTGAGGAAGTCCTTCCTAGTGGGGTATTTTGTGTCCCATTAAGGCCTCTTCCTTCCTTTTTAGTAGCAATGGGAAGCTTTTTCTAGTTTTTGGGAACTACTGGAGGAAACTTCAGGTGAGGAAAACAAACACTACCACTTCACTGGACTTTCAGAAGAGGAAGAGGAGACGCTGCCTTTTGAAGTATCTTCCGGTGGTTGCTTCACAGACAGTGAATTGATGTTCGGTCTTGAAACTTTGTCTAGCCTGGAAATAATATTAGTGAGACAGATACCGTATTTGTGTTTGGAAGGATTTTCAAAGTAGCTTCACATATGTTACTGTTACAGACTAGCAATAAACCGCTCACAAGTCTATGGCGCTCTTACTGGCCCATTTAAATATGGGAAAGGAAGAATTTGTGGCATAAATGACCTGGCTCTGTTTTTGCACACTATGTATACAATCATCCTAAAATAATTACAATACTGACAGAACCATGTAGAGAAACTGAGTGAATAAACTATAACCTTGAATAAACTCTGTTCAGCTCTGTTCCCCATATGTAAAACAGGAAGAATAGAGACAGGTTTATAGCACTGGTGGAAAATAAGAGCTATACATAACATGACAAATGGTATGGAAATGGAAAAAAATATATGTTTCGGTAGACTCTTGGCTACACATAGGTCCAAATTCCAGCACTGCATAAAAAGCAGATCATCATTCAAAAAGCATATGAAATTACTAACAGTTGGGACAGACCTGAATGTTAGTTATATGCACCTTGGAATGTCACCCCAAAGAGGCATGTTTATAAAAGCCGCAAGAGATCTTGTGCTTTCAATCATGGTGGCAGATTCAAATCTCTTACACAAACAAAGGCAAATGCTAAAGTCTGAAGCTTGATTTAGGTAAGTTCTTGTCACATGTAGTCTATAAGCAAAGTCGTGGGCAATTTGATGATGCCAACTAATGGCCTGGAATGTTGTTATTCTTAACTGGGTCTGCAGAAGATAAATTACTGAGCCTTCAGGAAAAGAAGCATCCACAGGAGGCAGTCAGAATTGGAACTATGACAATTTGCCATGGTCAACTCGCCACAGGACAACTTGCCACAGTAGAAGAGTTACACTAATATCAAAGAAAGTATGGAATAGAACCATTAAAGGATGCAAAAGGAGGGGCAGAATGAAGTGTGAATGGCAAAAACTTAAAATATGTTTTTATTTAAAATAATTAAATAGAATTGTCAAATTGTCCCATAGCAAGTTGTCCAGCAATGAGTTGGCGATGATGAGTTGGCTGCTGCAAATTGGCCATGGCAAATTGTCCCATTCTGGTCAAAATTGGCCAGATGGCAGTCACAGCATCACAATCCAAATCTTGCTTCCTTGCTATGTGTGAATCATGCTGTGATCATTGGACTACAATGCTGCATTCACAATCTTATCTGTTTTGACACCCATACACAAGATCCTTCTGCTGGCATATATATTCACTCACATATGTGGTTATACATGCATAACTTATAGAGACTGAACTGCCACTAATGAACATTTAATGGAAGAATTGCACATATAGAATACCACAGACTTTACCTACTGGGTCAAGAAATAACTTTTTCTCATGTGAAATGTGGCACAAATCACTTCAATAAACACTTCAATTCATGACAAGGGAAGATAATAGACTTGTTTCGGTTAAAAAGAAGTGCACGCAACATGATAAAAATACAAAACAAAGAAAAAGAGATTATAACTGTCACTTGGCATATAGACCAGCACACTACATCTAGTAGTTCTTATACAGATCAACTCATGGTATTTATTACCTATAGAGCAAAAACTCAGCTTAAGTGCTGCTATCCAAACAGGAGAAGATCAAATGGAAATGGAAAAATTGTGGATTATAAGCATGAAGCAGTTAGATTTTGAAAGGGAAAAATAAAGTGTAGCAGTCTTAGGAATATACGGTGAATTTGTTTTTGTGTATGTACCTTTGAGTTAATGTTGACTCCTGGTGATTACGGCATAGGCTAGGCCCTGCAGTTTTCTGGACACAATTTTGGAAGTGTCCATTAAGTGTCTTTCCCTTAATTCAAGGTTACGTAGTTGCTTTTGTACTTAAAGTGGGACTAGAATTCATGAACTCCTAGTTTCTAGTCCGATAACTTAACCACTACACAAAATTGGCTTGCTGGACAGAATCTGCTTATTTAGAGATTATTGACATTTATATTTAGAGATATTCTCCTAACAGCTTAAATATATTGTAATCTGTTTCACTAACAAAATCATTTAAGAAAACATGTTAGCACTTTAACCCATTGTTGAGTGAAAGCACTGTCTATTCCTTCTTGAATGGACAGAAAACTATAATGGCACAATATTTTTGGTGTCCTGTATCTACTATCTCTGATTTGCCTTGCCACCAAAAGTTAGTACTGAGATTACAGAGGTACAGGAAATATTAATCAAAGCATTGGATGAAAAGTGGTGATATTCTCTGTCCCAATTTCAGGGCATCCCCAAGCTGGCATGATAACCATCCATCCGGAAGCAGGATTGGAACTGAAAGAGGGCTTAGGGAGATGATTGATCTGCTTAGCTTGCTTTCCCACATTGATTAAAGCAGAAAAAGGCAGCTGGGGAATTACATGGTAATCAAGAGAATTGGCTGTTCCCAAACCCAGTAATTCCCCTCCTCCTGTCTGCTGGACAGCTGAGTTGTGGCTGGGAAGTTGCATGAGAAAGCTGGGAAGGGATTTGGCTGAGCACTTCTCCAGCCCACTGATTAGCTGTCTGGTGCTTTGAGAGAGCTCTTAGTATTGGCACAGCCGACAGCTTTGTGCAGTTCTTTTTATCTGGAAGAAAAACACAGCAGATGAAATACTTAGGCCCAAGGACAGAGGACAATTGAAGTAACCAACACTACCTGAAGTAACCAGCAGGTACCGGGCTGTCCCCATTTCCTATGTGTTGGCCGATTGACCTATGTCATAGTCAAACTCTTAGATAGGAGGCTATGGGTGCCCCTCCCATCTCCATTCCCAAACTGGTTCAGAGCTCATCTGCTCATCCTGCTTACTCAGTGTGATGACTAGCACAAGTAGTGCAATGCAGTCTTGTCTGTGATGCTTCATGTCACTGTAGAGAATGCCTCCACTCCAACTGGCTAGAGAATGCCCTTGTGGAGATGCCTCACCTCCTCTGGTCCCTGGTAACTTCCATTCACAGCCACTTCATCTTGGGTTGCTGGACCACATGCCCCTTTTAGAAAGAGCCTCCTTGCTTAAAGCCTGGCTATGCTTCTCTGTGAAAAGCACATTTCAAGCCTTGCCTATGCTTATTATATACATGCAAAAAACATTTTTATTGGCTCTGAGTGGCCAATATGATAACTACTTTTCCCTCTCATGCCTTCCTGCTCTCCTACAAAGGAATATCCTAGGTAAAAGACGGCGAGCCTTGCTATTTCCAGGATGCATGCAGTGCAGTATGGAAAGCAATGGCATCTTTCTTTTTCTAATGGTCAGTTGATGCTTTGCTTTGAAAGGAGAGGATGTAAACAGTGTTGATTGAATTGGAATTTAAAATTGCAAGGCACAAAATAAACAATACACTTGAAGCAGATCACAAACATTCAACCAGAGTTTAATAAACTAAGCACAACTTCCTTTAGAATCTATTCTTGTCCTGTGACCCTTCCTTCCCAAAATTCCCCAGAAGAAGCATATATGACCCCTAGGAACTTTGTGCTTGTTCAGGCCAGAGCTGAACGCCAAGACCATCATTCTCCACTATGCCTTATTGCTCCTAGCCTTAGGGACAGCTAATTTATCAGAGTATTGACATTTTACACAGACTCTTATACATTTTGCACAGTTATGGAGGAGGCAAAATTTGTGTTTCTAAGTGAAACATTTGTCAAGTGAATTTTGCCCCATTTTATGGCCTTTCATGTCACAGTTGAATCACTGCCACTGTTAGCTTAGTAATACAGTTGTTAAGTGAATCTGCTTTCCCCATTGAGTTTGCTGGTAAGAAAGTTACAAAAGGTGATCATATGACCTCAAGACACTGCAACCATCATAAATATGAATCAGTTACCAAGTATCAGAATTTTGATCATGTGCCCATGGGGATGCTGCAACTGTCATAAGTGTGGAAAACGGTCATGAGTCACTTTTTTCAGCGCCACTGTAACTTTGAACGTTCACTAAATGAACTGTTGTAAGTTAGGGACTTTCTGTTAACTCCTAGGGTAGGAGATAGAAGACTAGGCAAGATCAGTGATGGCATTCAATTTTTTTTACTACTGGTTCTGTGGGTGTGGCTTAGTGGGCATGGCTATGTTGTCAGCCAATCAGAGGTGGTATTTGCCAGTTCTCCGAACCAGTCAAAATTATCGCTTTAGGTTCTCCAGAGCCTATCAGAACTTGCTGAATACCACCTCTGGGCAAGATGTTTCACTGAGTACAAGGCCTCAGCCTATGTGATGCATGTTTTCTTGTTCTAACAATATTTGAAGACACTCTTAGAATTGATTTACAGCCTGGCTGATCTGGAAATGCAGTATATTCAGTAAGGCAGTAAGCCTATACGTAAGATGCATACATCCACAATTCACAGCAGTTAGGAGGACTGATTTCATCTCCCTCTAAAATGTTTATTAAGACACAGTGAAAAGGGAAGAAGGAAGGAGAAAACTGCTTGTTTTTTTTTTTTAATTCCTAAACATCCTGGAGGTGGTGCTGTTCAGTTTCCATTAACTTTAATTCAGAGAGAGAGTTAGCCTGACCTTTTTGTAGTACAAGAATCTTAAATAATACCAGATTGGTGTGACATAAACTTTTATGGGCTAGCATGCCTGATAACTCTGGACCCCAAAGCTTATGCCACAGTAAATCCATTTGTGTTTTAGATATCTCAAAAATCTTTTTCATTGCTTTAGTTTCCATTCAGAAAGTATGACAGATCAACTTTAAAAAAATGAAGAAACAGAATATTTTCTGCAGCAACAATCATGAAACAGTTCTTAACAGTTTATAAAATGTTAAATGTTTGTAAAAGCATAACCCTCAGCCAAGACCCGATGCAAATATGCCTAGTAAAAGGTGTAATAAACACAGTTTTGTTACTTAGCATAGTTGAATCCTATCATCAGAAATCATCACCATCTGTTCTAACAATTCACAACAGGAAAATGTACATCCTCCTCTGCTCTATTTGACCTTGCGAGTTATTTTAATAGGCATCTTCCAGTAGAGTCAAGATGGGTCATCCAAGTCTGTGATTTTATCTTCAAAATAAGCCTTTTGGCTCAATAAATCCTGGTGTGTGCAGAGTCCCAGCTTACAAAGTTTCTTCTACAGATGAGGAGAAACAGGCCCATTCTTTTCTTTTTTTCCTTAAAAATAAAACTTGCATGACAAAGTTAGAATATTGTGGGCTTGGGGACAAGAATTCCCAAGCTTCACTGAGAAAGCATTCAGCTAGGAAGATATTAAAATTAACAATGTTCATTGCCGAATGGACTTGAAGGCTCCCCTCAGTGTAATAAGCATTTTGTGGTATCCTGAGCTCTGTTCACCTTTCCATTCTTTGTGGTCCCCAGTCAGAATTTTTTCCAACCAAGCAATGGAAGGAATAACAAATTGAGGCAACCAGTGCCCCATTTCCGAATTCATGTTTCACCTCACCGTGTTAGCTTTGTCCAGGGAAGAGAGGGCAGAAAACCCCCACTCTTTCCAGTGTGCTCTTTGCTACCTCCCCATTTACCAGATACCCCAAAGTGGGAGTTCTCATGAATAGGCAAGTGCCTCACATCTCCAAAAACTTGCAAAAGTATCACCAGAGTGTATTCTCTGTTACAAGAGCCAGCCAAGTTCATAAGGCTACAGAGGGCATTGGTTCTGATTTCCCAATATCAGGACACTTTGCAGACTAGCATGTGGTTTGCACATGGAAAGAATTAAAATAGGGGCAAAGTCAGGAAAAAACAAAAATCTGAGGGAAACTACTTGGACTTTCTTTGTCAGAATATCATTGGCCATGATTGCTGAGTCACACTAAAGGTCATCTGACCATCTCCACCAATAACATATGGCCAGAGTAGAAGCTCTTCCTACAGGATAAAAACCCTCTAGCCTTCTCTCTCTAGCCTTTACTGCTTGCTCTTTGCTTTCTTCTCTTCTGCTGTTCTTGTCCCTTACACACACACATCCTTACTTGCACGCATGGAGTATACTTAGTTAGCCTATCTTTATTGTTTTATTTCTCTTTAATAAATACTTTATATTTGAATGGAGCAGACTTATGTCCTGTTTTATCACAGATACATGACCAAACAATCCAATCACCTCTTACAAAGCAGAGTTCTGGATCTTGTCCTCTGTATCTGAACTTTAAAAATAAACAGGAACGCTTTTAAGCTAGATTAGTTGCAAGGATGGGAAAATCAAAACACATCAAAAAATGTCCCACCCCACCTGAAACATTTCCTGGAGAAAATCAGCCTTCCAATGAGAAGCAGACCTCCAACCAGTCCTCAACAGCAACTTTTCTACAAACAGCTCCTGATGATCTACAATTTCTAAAAGATCTTTCTCTCAAGCTTGCATGTTCTGAAACTACTAACACCTACAAAGACAGGCTAGACTTAATTCTGCAAAAGGTTCAGCTACAACTTGACAAAGAAACTCCACAAGAGACAGCAGAGCCTCAGACTCCAGCAGAACCTGCACTGGGTCAGGTATCACCTCTAACATTCTTATCCATCCATCATCATTTCGCTCTGTCTAATATGACACAGTATGTGTTGTTGTTTTTTTCAAATTCATGTTACTTTGCTGGCCTGTCTACCAGGAACAAAAGAAAGAATACTATTTCAGTTGTGTAAGAAGATGGAGGTTGTAAGAGCACTGCTGAAACTGTGGCATAGATGTTGCAAACCCACTGGTAATATGTGAACAATTGCACTAAGAGCAAGACATACACTGTATATTGCACACTGTAATTCACAAGAAGCCAAGAACAATTTGCCATGCCAAGAGGAAATTGGTCTAAGAACTCCTCTGCCAAATGAAGAATATACAGCAGGATCATAGCCAAGTTGTGGTGTCATTGTAGCTTTCTATGTGGTTCAAGATGAGGAAGCTCCAATGGTTGTGCCTGTAATGTTAGCCCATGAATCTTTCTGCTTTTTATAAGAGAAATCAATTTTGTAAAGACGGGAGATAGAAATTCCATCTAAGGTAGCCATGTGTCTGAGGGGGAAAATATTTCCTCAGATTTGGTATAGGAGCGTTTTCTGTCTGGGTAAGAGCCTAATGTATCACACTGAAAATTATGGCATTTTAGGCAGGCCTTGTCTAGAGGTAAGCCACAGTGAATGACTGCTGCAGGCATATTTGAGGTCTTGTGCTGGATTTATGTACAGTTGTCTCAACCAGGTTTCCATGTATCACTTTTTAGTGAATGGAAAAAATGAGTCTGATGGAGAAATAGTGGGATGATGTCAGCGCACACAATAAATGGATTGGAATTCAGACCTTCTATGATTAGCATATTGATAAATAGGAGATATACTGAGTACCCTTTCATTATGGTGAGTTCTTAGCCAAGATTAATCAGCAAAAATGCAATGCATTTGCCCTCCAGAATAGCAATGTAATAATTTCACCACTAAGGGGGGGAGGGATGTTGCTGTTTTTTATTATTTTATATTGGGGTTTTTTACTGTTTGTAAGCCACCCAAATTCACTGAGAGTGATGGCCATATAAATCTTCTAAATAAATAAATAAATAAATAAATAAATAAATAAATAAATAAATAAATACATACATACATACATACATACATACATACATACATACATATTAAACGAATTTTTTTTTGTTGCTTCTAGCCTACTTCAACTGTTTCCTTTGCCCCTCTGGCTCCTTATTCACATTCCTTTTAATAGTTTGGGTCTTGGTCATATTCTATACCACTTAACAAGGAAGAAGCATGAATTGTATTTCTATTTTACAAATCTCATCCCCTGCATTACTCATGGTCAGCACCGTGGAGGTTGTTAACAAATTGCTGACTGGGGCACTCATCTGTAATTGACAAAGGACTCACATATTCCTATAGGATGCTTTGGGTGCTCATCCAGGATTATTAAAGTGATGAAGGTCACATGACAAAAGAAGATAAATCCTTTCAAAGTCACTGAAGAATTTAACTAACAAACAAAAGACATTAAGAATGTTTCAACTTTTGAAAAAATGTACTTCTTAACTCAGAAACAAACTGTAGTGGATTTAGCTGGGTAAAAGTGGCCATTTGCACATAATTTTTAAATTAGCAAAAACATTATGAAACTTTGAAATAAATCAAAATATTAACGATGGCCAAGAACACTTGCCACAAGCATTTATTTACTCAGGAAGTAGAACATGGGAGACAAACAATAGGAATAATTCAGATTGCAATTTTAAGAAAGTCAAGAGGGGAAACGAGTTAGAGAGCAGCTGAGATCTCTCACCTGAGGCCTGTTTTAACAGCTTTGTCCTGGAATGTAGCTATAAGCTTGAGCTTCTCTCTTCTTAGCAGCTGCTGATTGAAGGCTGAGAAAAAGCACCTATTGCTTTAACTATCTTTTCCATTATTTTGTGCTTTTTATTTGTTTTTTCTGTGGCTGCCATCACCAACAATAGTGCCCGGGAACATCTAGATGCCCTCAGACATGCTTATCAAGGTCCTTGCTTTACCTGACATTAAAAGGACTAACTTTTCTAATTCAAGAGATTTGGACTCTTGTTTTTCTACAAAATGGAAATTTTGTAGTTTAACTCAAATGATCAGATTCAGGTTGCAAAAATCTAGAGTCTAGACCAAAGGTGTCAAATTCATGGCGTCACTTTGCTGTCACATGGCATATCACTTTTTTCCCCCTTCCCTGAGTTGTGGTGGGCGTGGCCTGCACGTGAAGACCCGTTCTGCAGGCTGCCAGTTTGACACCCCTGGACTAACAGATACAACAAAAAGTTGGAGATTTCTGGGTCTCTGTCTGATAACTATCTGGATTCATGCACTCTAGATCTGGTAGCCCTAAATAAACAGCAACTTCCCATAATAGAACATTGCTTTGTACAAGTGGGAAATAGCTTGGCAACAGCCGAAGTTCAGGAGATTGTACATATTTTTGCAATGCCACATGATACACAGCAGCCTCTGAGTAAGTGTATGTACAGTGTAACATCCCTAATGTAACATGACATCACATGTCATGTTATCTTCCAAATTAGCATATGCCTGTGTATCTTCAAGATGCATAATATGTTCCCAGTGCACAACCAAATGAGACTTAAAATTGACCTTCTGATACCTGTTCAATTAACATTTCCACATCCTAGATGACCCACATCCCTTCCATAAGTTTAATATTAAAGAATTATCCTCAAAGATCCAGATGCCTCAGCTCTTCGATGAAGCAATCAGGAAACACCTGGATTACTCCAAATAATAAGCTTTCTTCAGACACAGGATAAAATCCCCATGTTGTAAACTTCCTGTCTCCTCCTGGAAGCGGGAGAAGGAAGGAAGCCCAATGTCTTAGAGCTCGGAGGAGAACTGCAAAAGGGAATGCCACAAGCGAACATCGGCAGGTCTGTTCCATGGAAGTCTACCTTCACCTAAATTCCTGCCTGTAATTCTCCAGCAGTCTGATCAGAATCTGTTTCTCTTGACATTAGGAAGGAAGAATGCCTCGTTCCGCTGTTGGGTTTTTGGCTCTTCTTTTCCCTCCAGTAATTTTATGCACTGCCTCTGACTTCAGTCCTCATTTCTTGGGGTCAATGGATCAGCTATGATCCACTCCTCACTGTTGGGGGAAAAAGTCTGGCAATTTATAATGATCCCTCACTCCTCTCTGTTAATCTGCTGCTGCAGAGATTCAGTCCTTCTGAAGCAACTGAGGGACAGGAGCAGAATAGCAGGATCTTCACTGGGATGCAGTGAGAGTAATGTTTGCCCCCAGCAGTAGCAACGGCTGGCAGTATACAGGTTTGTTTAGTGACTGTTTAAAGTTATAACAGCACTGGAAAAAAGTGACTTACGACCATTTTTCACACTTGAGGCCATTGCAGCATGCCCATGGTCACGTGATCAACATTCAGACACTTGGCAGCTGACTCATATTTATGACGGTTGCAGTGTCCTGGGGTCATGTGATTCCCTTTTGCGGCCTTCTGACCAGAAAAGTCCATGGGGAGGAAAGATTCATTTAGCAACTGCATTACTAACTTAACAACTGCAGTGATTCACTTAACAACTGTGGCAAGAAGGTCATAAAATGATACAAATTGACTTAACAAAATGTTTATTTAGCAACAGCAATTTTAGGCTCAATTGTGGTCATAAGCTGAGGACTATCTGTATTGCTGTATAAGCATGCATGCGTATAATGCATTTAACCTGCACTTTCAAGAAACCAAAACTGATCAGAATATCACAATAATTTAGGAAAGTTCATGGAAAAAGCTTTTGTACTAGGGATGTTTGTTTTTTTTCCTTTTTAAAAACATTATTATTAATCATTTTTAGAAGAAAAAGGTGAACAAGCAAGCAAGCAAAGCAAACGGAAAAGAAGGGAGAAAGTGATACAGAAATATAATAGCTGGGGACAAAGAAATTACTAAGATTATACAGTTAGAGCTTATATATCTTTGATTAGAAGTTAATCATAGGCATTAAATTACATTTAAGTACCATAGATTAAGTTATTTTAACAGTGTAATTTAGAATGAAAATCTTTAAGCTAGTACCCAAATCTCCATTATTTGTCATTTAAAAATGCAAACAGAAAAAATATAAAAAAACTACTAAAAGCTTAGATATTAGTTTCTCATTTGTCAAATTCTGATTAATGTACAATATTTATAGACATTTTTTGTTGTTGTGTGTATCTGATTTCACTTTTTAGTCAATTCTTTATCCATTAAAAACCATACTTTAAATACTTTATACATTGATTAATATCTCTAGTTGCTAATTCTTAAGTACAAATGTTTCGTCTTCAAACAAAAGAAATCTCTGCTGTCATTTTTAGTCATTCTTTTTGTCTACTTCAATAATAATATTCTAGTGTGAGAAAGTGCAGGCATAAATACGGGCTGAGTTCAAACATTGTATTATTGTTTAATTTTTCTTTTTTTGTATCCAACCTTTATTACTTTTACAAATAAATCAAGGTGGCGAACATGTCCAACATGCCTTCCTCTCCTATTTTCTCCACAATCCTGAGAGGTAGATTGGCCTGAGAGAGTGACTGGCCCAAAGTAACTCAGCTGGGTCTCCTGGCTAAGGCAGGGACTTAAACTCACAGTCTCCCACTTTCTAGCCTGGTACCTTTAGATCAGGGGTGTGAAACTCAAAGCCCGGGGGCCAGGTCCAGCCCACGGGGTGCTTAGATCTGGCCC
>JANHFR010001884.1:72792-85989 GCA_032468015.1 Mimophis mahfalensis | reverse complement strand
GGGTGGGAGGATGAAGGGGCCAGTGCATGCCAATTTCCAACTTTAAAATAATTATTTAAATGAAGAACAAATAAGAGAAATATTACTATGTCATTATTTCTGGGATGCTTAATTCCGGTTTGTAGTTATGATCATCTGTTCATCTGTTGTAGTTATAATCATCTGTTGCAACCATTGAATTTGGTATGGAAGAACTGGTGGACAAAATAAATGACTAGTTGGCCATTTAAGGACTACATGAAAAGTCTTACAGATAGTTTTGAGGAAAATCAGTAAGAGCAACAGAATTGGAAGGGACCTTGGAGGTCATTTGTTCCAACCTCCCTCTTCTTGCAGGAGACCTGTACAATACTATTTCTGATAAATGGCTATCCAGTCTCTTCTTAAAAGTCTCCAATGATGGGGCACCCACAACTTTTGAATGCAATTTGTTCCAGTGGTTAATTGTTCTCGCTGATGGGAATCTTCTCCTTAGTTCTAGGTGGCTTCTCTCCTTGGTTCATTTCCATTCATTGTCTCTTGTCCTGCCTACAGGTGCTTTGGTAAATATGTTGGCCCCTTCTTCCTTGTGGCAGCCCTTTAATTATTGGAAGACTGCTTTCATATCCCTCCTGGTCCATCTTTTCATTAGACTAGTATACCCAGTCCCTGCCATCATTCTTTGCTTGTTTTAGCTGCTAATCAGTTTTGAACTCTTTCAGGTTCTAGGTCCCTCTGAACTCTTTCCAAAGTCTCAACATCTTTTCCATATTGGAGTGACCAAAACTGGGTGAAGTATTCTAAGTGTGGTCTTACCAAGGCTTTGTAGAACAGTACTAATGTGTCATGGGATCTTGAGTCGATCCCTCTGTTAATGCAACCTAGGATTGCATTGGCTTTTTTTGGCTGCTGCTACTGCACACTGTTGGCTCATGTTTAGATGGTTGTCTGTTAGGACTCCAGGATCCCTTTCGCAGTTATTAGTGTTGAGCCAGGTTTCACCTGGTCTGCATCTGTACTTTTTATTTTTCTTGCCTAAGTGTAAAACCTTGCTTTTCTTTATGTTAAATTTCATTTTGTTGGGTAGGGCCCAGTGAACTAGTCTATCAAGATCCATCTGGATCTTGAGCCTGTCTTCCGGGGTGTTGGCTACTCATTTGTATAAGTAGGAATAGAAAAACAAACACCCGTTATATTTTATTCCACGTAATGTGTTTTGACTGTAATAATGTCATAAAAAAGGGTTCCAGTTGGCAGATATAGACAAATCCCACAGATATGATTCAAATATCTATAACACAAGTATTCTTGCCTATTGGGGATTATCCTTCTGTCACAATGCAATCCCCCACCAGCCCCCTCCCTTCCCTTTCCCCATTTTAGCTAGAAATAAGAAGCCCATTTCTTAGCTGGAAATGTGGGATAGTATAATATTTCAGGCTGCAACACTTTTTAAAAATACGTCATGTTGTTTGGTTTTTAAAGCCAATAGCAACAACTTTTTAAAATTTAATGTCATTCCATTTTAATTATTTTTTTAATTAAAGAATCATTCCTTTTTACACAAATGATTCTCAAAACCACTTTATTTCAGGCTTTCTAATTATTTTCTTTTTAGAATGTTTATGTCACTGAAATATTATCTCATATTTAAAACCTGTTTTCAAAATAATATTCTTGCTTATACCGCTGTCTTCTTTTTTACAAATGGTTTTAGAAAGATTAACAGCATGAAAGCTTCACAGAATTTTATGCAAGGATATTTCTAATGGATCCTTCATTTTTTTCCTGCAGGGACCCCAAAGTTGCTCCCGAGTGTCCCCTATGTCTCCTAGATAAGAAATCAGGAACACTTAGAAGAAGAGAGGAAAATCCCTGCCATTGATAGATACCATTACAATAATATAACAGTCAATTCGTTGCATAAAGCCTTTATATAATGAAGATGACTTACACTACTGTCCCCCCAAATCAGATCAATCTATAAGTATATACCACCATTATCACCCATGTTGTGATCACAGAGATGGACTAATTTGACCTGAAATTTGTCAAATCATTAAAAAAAAGTTGACAAATACCTTAGAAACCAATATAAATACCCAACAAAATGAAATTCAATGTAGAGAAAAGTAAGGTCTTACACGTAGGCAAGAAAAACCAAAAGTACAGGTACGAATTAGGTAAAACCTAGCTCAATAGCAGTAACTATGAGACGGATCTTGGAGTCCTAGTGGACAATCATTTAAATATGAGCCAGCAGTGTGCTGCAGAAGCCAAAAAAGCTAATGCAATCCTGGGACACATTAGCAAAGGAACAGATCATGTGGAGTACTAATACCACTTTACAAAGCCATCATAAGACCCCACCTGTAATGCTGCATCCAGTTTTGGTTGCCGCATTATGAAAAATTAAAAGAAGAAAAAATACCAAGTCCCAACAGATTTGGTACAAAAAAAGATAAAACATACTAGAAAATGTTAGAAAATCATTCAGCTTAACTTTTCATTAAACCTGGCTTTATAAAATAATATTGATCAATCTATATATTGAGGAGAGATATCAGGAGAGAGACCAGCTCAGACATAGCAAAAGTGCATCAGCGACCTAATATTGTAAACCTGAGCAAGGTTAACCTAGCAGCAATACTGCTATTTCAGAACAGATGATCTATAGTGACCCTTTAATAAGGCTTTGGGGGCAAGTGACTATCCACAAATCAATTATGTAACCTATATTAAATTTAAAATTGTCTGGCTTATCTTTTCAGAGCTATCTGGGGAGTCCTTATCTAATCAGTTCACATTATTGAACTCCGCAACCCAGTGTTTCAGTGACAGAGGGAGCGAGGGGGGACTTCTATGGATAAGGAGCTGGTGGCCATTTATCATGCCTGTGACAGCATGAGAAAAAGGAGAGCTTCAAAGTTGTACAGGCATGCTAGTAGCATATTTCATTAGCCGTGAATGTATCACTAGGAACTGGCTCCAACTGGGCATTTATCTTCGACTCTGGGCAGTTGATCTCCAACATTGGGCAACTGCTTTTGCCAAAGACAAAATAACTCCAATGAAATTCCTAGCTCTGGCCCCTGCTGCTTCTATCCTGACTCATTCTCCACTTGCACCGTGAGCTATTTTTGCTGAACTGACTTCAGTTTTGCCCAGCCGCTATTGTGCAAGATCTGGGTTAAAATGAAAATCACGGCATTCACGCCTGCTGGAGCTGTAGTACTGTACAAACTTTCAGCAGCTGAAGCAATCTTTTCAGACAGATACATTGACAGATACAAGACCTGGCAGGTCACCTAAAAAAATGCGTGTCTTGTTACACAGCAGGTGTATTTTATAGAATTAAATTAAATTAATGATATCCAAGAGTAATTTACTTTAATATAAGCTGTGATGCCAGACATTCATCCACCAGAGAGCTAATAGTTTTTAGGTTTATCTTGGAAACCTTTTATTTGGGGAGGCTGTTTTGATGCATTCCATTCTTTCCATATCCAAACCTATGGTCTTAAATTCTGTTTCTCTTTTTCGTTCCATACAGATACATGCAATCTAAATTCCCAAAACATATCAAACTAAAGAAACCAAGTTACATTGTGATGTAACATGGGCTAGGAACACATATAGTCTGGTTCCCATAGAAAGGTAAATGATCACATTGTTTGATCTTGGGCAAACAATACAGATTTATACATATTGACAAATATGCCAACAAACAATACAATGGAGATTTCAATATCAAGTAATTTAGCTAAACACTGAAACCTTTATTATATAACAAAGACCCCCAATGCATGTCCCAGCAGGTTATCTCTGTCTTTCTAGTGCTATATTTATTAAAAAAATTATAATGCTCATAAATTGTAATTAATATAGATAGAATATATACTTTCATTCTTCTTTATTTACAATACCTTGAGGTATCTAAATAACAGAATATCAAGAATTTAATTACCGGTACACCAAATAAATAACAGTGTATTGAAATAACATAATGTATCAAGATTTGTAATAACGCAATAAAAAAGAAAAAATGCTTTCTTAAAAAGTCATAAATTAATGTGAACCCACCCATCCTCCCTCTCTCTCTCACCCAAACCAGTGGTGGAATTCAAACTTTTTTACTACCGGTTCTGTGGGCATGGCTTAGTGGGCATGGCTATGCTGTCAGCCAATCAGAGGTGGTATTTGGTGGTGTCGGCCAATCAGAGGTGGTTCTCCGAACCAGACAAAATTATCACTACTGGTTCTCCGGAACCTGTCGGAACTGGCTGAATACCAGCTCTGACCCAAATGTAATTGTACATACCGGTACATATGTATATAGGTGCTTTTACAAATACCGCAAACATTAGTGTCTCGCCTCTCTATCACCTTTAGGTAACCGGTGTCCTTCATAAGCCCAAAATGGCCATTCAGCCTCTGCCTAGAATGAGCACGACCATGAAGCGTTTAATCATTAAAAATAGAATCACTATCAAAGAAACATTCCAATACTTTGTGCATAGTCTCGAATTAACACTCATGATTCAGTATCCCAGGAAGGGAGAACTGCTCTTGATCAGACATATGAGATGGCTCGTATAGACTCATGTAGTGGACAAGGTGTAAGGCAACAGCTAAGCATCCTGACTCCCTCAGTTCTATTTGTAACCTCCACAGAAGCCTCGACTACAATGCACTATTGACAGTCCATGCCTGTTGAGTTCCAGAGTTATTTCCACTGGGTTATTTTAGCTTGTTTGACAAGGTCTAAAGAGCATGACTCTGCGTGGCTTTGCATATGATGTTAGGGGAAACATTTATGTCATGAGCTACTGTTCATATTAAGAAAGAAAAACAGCAGGCCTTGCTCACTGGAGGAGTAGCTTTTTTCACAAAACAAATTTAACTGTAAGAATTGCGCTCTGAATATGGCAGCCAAAGCTCCTGGTGAAACATCAGAACAACAGAAAACTGCACCGATTATTTAGTCTGAAAGCTCCATCACTGATTGATTGACACCAACAATGGAAGCCCACTGTAAACAAGCCACAATATACCGGTATAAATCAGCAGGAATTCTTCTGTTTATGAAGTTTGTCTTTCTTAGTAGGCAGAATTATTCTCTGGATTTAGATATTGCGGCAACAGTTGAAAAGGAGGAGGTAGGGAAGGGAATTGACCGCTTGTTCACATCTTGTTCTATTACTTATTTTTCAGGAAAAAATAGTGTAGGAAGACCACAGAGGTATCATTTTGACGCTTATTTTTGGACAATGTTTTTTTACCGCTGTTTGGTCCCTTTTACAAACCAATTCGCTTTTTCAGGTTTTCATTGATATTTGGTCTATTACATATTTTATTGTTTTTATCTTTGAGATCTTTGTCTTATTGTGAAATCTAGGACTTTAATAATAATTTCTTTAAAAAAAACAATTTAGAAACACCTATGCTACTAAATCTGTAAATGGTGCTACACTTTAGAATAGAAAGAAAAAGTGGTATGGACCATTTTTGAGTAATATCTCCTTAACAGCATTAAAAGGAAACTCCATCTGCTCCTTTTGCCTATGGAGGTTCTATCATCCAGGGCTCGGTTGTCCCAAAGATGCTTTTCCGAAAGGCAGCTGGACTTCCTTGGGATTTTTTCCTTGAAAACATTTCGCTTCTCATCCAAGAAGCTTCTTTAGTTCTGAGGAAGCTTGTTGGATGAGAAATGAAATGTTTTCAAGGGAAAAAAACAAGAAAGTCCAGTTGCCTTTTGAACACATCTGGTTCTTTTTTTCCCACTGAATTTGTTTTTGGTCACCTGGGATCCCTAAACCAGCGTTTTTCAAACTTGGCAACTTTAGGGTATGTGGACTTCAAGTCCAAGAATTCCCCAGACAGCATGAGAAACATTATACTTATACTAATCTTTCAGAGCTTCCTGGATTGTTATTCTGTTCTATTCCTCTCTGGCAATAAAACAGGAGTCTGGTAGCATCTTTTCTGGTTAAGAGAGTTTATTAAAAGGCATACGCTCTTGGGATCTACAGCTTCTTTTTATCAGATGGATGGAGTGGCTAAACCAATGTATGATTTATGTTGAGATGAAGCATGAGGGAAAAGGAGGAGAAGAGAAGTTGACAGATTAGGTGAAACCTGGCTCAAAAACAGTAACTGTTAGAAAGACCTTGGAGTCCTAGTGGGCGATCACTTAAATATAAGTGTGTGGCAGCTGCCAAAAAGGCTAATACAATCCTTGATTATACAGAGGCATAGAATCAAAATCACGTGAAGTATTAGTACTGCTTTATAAAACCTTAGTAAGACCACACCTGGAACACCACATCCAGTTTTGGTCACCACATTACAAAAAAGATGTTGACATTTTGGAAAAAGTGCAGAGAAGGATTATTGGCTCCTGATGTTTTCATTTCTGTGGGAAACGGGTCCAAATGGCTCTTTGAGTGTTTAAGTTTGCAGACTCCTGGACTAGGTTGATTAAAGGCCTAGAGCAGTGGTTCTCAACCTTCCTAATGCCGTGACCCTTTAATATAGTTCCTCATATTGTGGTGACCCCCAACATAGAGTGGTGTCTCGGTTCCTAAGACCATCCGAAATATATATTTTTTTTGATGGTCTTAGGTGACCCCTGTGAAATGGTCGTTCGAACCCCAGAGGGGTCACAACCCACAGGTTGAGAGCCGCTGGCCTACAGATTAAAACATAAAGAACAGTTGAAGTATGACTAGCCTAGACTAGGGGTGACACAATCACAGTATTCCAGTATCTATGGGCCTGCCACAAAGAAGAGGGGGTAAACTTATTTTCCAGAGCCCTAGAAGGCAAGACAAGAAACAATGGATGGAAACTACTGTATTTTTCAGACTATAAGATGCATTTTTCTTCCCCCTGAAAGTGAGGGAAATGCCTGTGTGTCTTATAGAGTGAATATGGTGGCAGGGGGGAATGGGTTGGTGCGCATTGCTCAGCTGTTCTAGGCTGCACGGATCGCTGCCGCTGCCCGTTCATGGCATTCAGCGGTGAACAGGCCATTGCAAAGGTGAATGGACTGCAGCAAATGGGAGGTGGTGGTGAACAGACCACAGCGAAGGCAAACAGGTAGTGGCAGTGAGTGGGCAGTAGTGAAGAGGCGGTGGTGAATGGGCAGCAGCAAATGGCCTGTGGTGATCCCTGCCGCCCAGAACAGTTGATTGGTGGTATTCTGGGAGGCAAATCCAATTGCCAATCAGATGCTCGGCAATGAAGGCTCCAGCGTTCCCCACTGGCAGGAGCAGCTCAGATCAGTTGAGCAGTGGTGGGCGCAATGGAGAGGAGCCCTGACGAGCCATGTGCTGGGGTTGCGATAACGTGCTGAAGCTGACCAGGCTGTTTTCTGTTTGCTACAAGGATGCTAGTCAGATGAATACTGGATGGATGCTGGGAGGCAGAGTCAGTTGTTTTTTCTTGCTTTCCTCTTCTAAAGTTAATGTGCATCTTATAGTCCGGAGTGTCTTATACTGTAGTCTGAAAAATATGGTAGTCAAGGAGAGAAGCAACCTGTAATTAACTTCCTAACAAGGAGAACAATTAACCATTGGAACAGCTTGCCTTCAGAGATTGTGGGTAGTTATAAAAACTGGAACTTTTTAAGAGACTGGACAGCCGCTTGTCTCAAATTGTATAGGGTCTCCTGCTTCAGCAGGGGTTTGCATTAGAAGGCTTCCAGCTCTATTCTATTCTGAATTGATTATGCAGATGTAGGTTACAAGCAAGACACACGATCAGCCCCCTAGCAATTAACAACTATGATATGTTAAAATCTACACCAGTTTATGTTCATTAGTTCTTTTGTACAAAGTTCATTCCATTTGTCAAATGGAGAATCCAGAGGGGAATTGCTGGCAGATGATGTCCACTTGTATACAATGTAATGTGTTGCATCATATATTAATGGAATTAACAAGCTTGGCATCAGGTCTCAAGAGAAGAACAAAGTAATATGAACGAATTTCAACCTCCCAGGAACACTTCAAAGTAGACTTCAAATTGGCAGATTTTTGGTGAAATAAAATTATTATTATTATGAAATAAACAGCACCGTTGACTGAAAAATTGGTGAACTCATATATATTAAAAGATTTCAGGCAATCTCAGGTCTCAGCACATACAAGTGGTTTTTGACACTATACACCACAGGGCTTTCCTTCTATAATGTCTATTTCTTTCTGGGAGATCTTGATACCACTGTTTATGGCATTTGCGTTTCATTAAGCCAGGGGTGTCAAATTTGTGTCACCATGGCGTTATGTGATGTATCACAACTATCATTCCCCCCTTTGCTAAACTGGGTATGGGTGTGGCCAGCATGTGATGCATCCAGCCCACAGGCCCTGAGTTTGACAGCCTTGGATTAAGCATTTGTAAAAAAAAACTAAGGACAAAGCAAGCACAATAGAAGCAGATGGGAATACAGCTGCAGTGTTTATGGGCTGAGTTTTGGCCACTCCATAAAGCAACTTTTGCAATAACAGTATGATTATAATTCAACACAAGACATTTATCAAAACTTGACAACCTCATGCTTTTCTAAGTCCTTTATCTCCAATATATTCCAGGATGTTTTGACACTAAAAGTGATAAGGAGGAAATGTGCATGCATCCACTAACTTGGAAAAGTTATTTGGTTAATTTCCTCATAAACAGTTTTCTGGGATGGCTAGCCAAAACATGTTGTTTGCAGAGGACAAGCAAACATTCTTTCTCCAATCTCCAAAACAGCTTGGTGCTTAAGTTAATTTGGCATCCAACAGAGAAAATTCCATTCAAGAACTGGTTTGCATATCCAACTGAACCAGTATATGATCTCTTTGGGCTTAACCAAGCCTGTTTAGTGATTTTAACTGTTGAAATTTATAAACCATGGTTTATATAAAAAGGGGGGCAGGTTTCAGAATCCTCTCCAAAATTTAGTAAAATAGTTGACAAAATTATTTCCTTCAGTAGAGTTTAGACAATTAAAAAAAAAACTTTCTGGGGGAAATGGAAAATGAAAACTCAGTCTATAAATAATATTTTACATCACCACTTGTATACTCCAACACTTAAATGCAAATCTATTGATTTTTATTTCAAGAATTGGGGTTATGTAAATCATAGTTTACAACAAATTATGGATACAGTTAGGAGTTTGAGAAAATTATCTCATCCTGCCTAAAATTACCATAAATCCATGGTGATGCCATGGAAATATAACCCATTTCTACAAGGAAATAATACATTTATTCTGCCTCTTCTATTTAATCCTGACTGATCTACTAAATTCAGTTGGCTTCTTCTCCAACTGGAAAAGAGAGAAAACTCCTTCAAAAATCAAGAAAATATGTCAGCCAAAAGCAAATAAAATTGGAAAAGCAGAGCCCTTGCCTCATCCATTTTCTTTCCTTTTCAGACAAAACAACTTCCTTTTTCATCACTTTGCTTATTTTCCACTGCTCTATCAACAATAATTTCAGTCAAAAATTATGTTGAGATTTATAGATATGCAAAGAAACTTCCAGAGGTATATTAACATAATTATTAAGCATAATGCAGCAGACTATACTGTAACCAACATTATGACCATGTTGTAGGAAGGGGAGTGCATTGGTCAATTTAGACAACATGGTAAGCTGCAGTTTGGTTTATTGGCATATTAGAATGATATATAAAGTTAATGTCATATACCATACACAAAACAATCTGCCTTAAATTTAAAAATGTACATTTAGTCATACTGTATTTTATCCTTAAGATCACTGCCAAACTACAGTATGAATCCAAATATTCTTTACCTCTGACCATGCTGGGAGTTGTGGCATCCAGGAGGCTATCAATTCACTAGGTCTAATCAATTAAATCTTCATTAAAAACAGGAATTTCCTTATTAGCAGTCAGGTTCCTAGCAGAGTAACTCTGTTGTATATCTGATTAGGAGAAGCTGTAGTTGCTTTGTTGCTCTGTCCAAAGCCATCCTGATTCATTGCAGCGAGTATGGATAAACTTCTTGGCTCTAACTCTGATTCCAGTAGAAGTTACTAGCCCTTGTAACAAGGCTGGTGTGGTTTGGGACCCACTGACTGTTTTAGTATGCATTCTTGATTACTTGGACATATAATTCTCAATACATCTTTCTTCACCTCTGTTCTAGCATACCTTCACCTGCAGAAGATGTGTAAATCTAAGGTGGAGTTTCTGCCAGTATTAACTATCCTCCTGCTCTGACCATTCCCCAATTAGCAATTCTTCTGAACCTGCTTATAGCTTCCCAGCAAACCAGATCTTGGCTGTAGGTTCCAATGTTACAGGGATGCTTTCATCACCAATCAATATGTGTTTTAGATTGAACCTTTGGCTACTCTACATTACCAGTTCTCAGATTAGATAGGCTTTCGTGGTTTGGCTATGTTTGTTTTGTTCAACATGCCTTGACTGATTCCTTCCAATCAGTTCTCTAGGGACTAAGATTTGAACAACGTAATGTTTAAACTCATATAAAGTATTTTTTGTTTGCCAAACCAATGGTGCATTTGCTAATGCAGAAATAGCATGAAGAAATTAGGATGTTTCACTATTTAAATTACAAGTCACATTTGATCGCTTGGGAAAAAAGTAGTATATACTATGACTAGCCTAAGTATTTCCCGTTGGAGAGGGATACAACTATACATTATAGGTGGCTCTAAAACTAAAGCTGTTTGTTTTATAGTATCATGAATAATCCTAATCTTCTATACTGTAATGAGAAGTTGGGGTTTTCATTCTTTCTTCAAATTATCTACTGCTACAAAGGGAATTGCTCTTTCTGCAAGTCCACAAACATGTTTACAGAAGCAAATGTGAACATGTGTGAGAAATTTAGAAAGCAAGATTAAGAGCTTCTGGTGAAGATTTCAAGGATTGTGTGCAGCATATGTGTGTGTGTGCATTCATAAGAGATTCTTTTATGTACATTACTGACATTTAGAAAACCTTGATTTTCCTTGACATTGAATTTGGAGCATTTTTCTTCCTTTCCTCCCTTCACCTTTCCCCATCTGCTTCACTGTTCCTCCCTCCAACTCTCCAATTCCCACCTGGCCTCCTATTTAATTTGCTTGTTGGAAGCAGGAAGCGAGAAGACCTATAGAGAACCTAGTAGGAACCCGAAGGCCAGGACTAGAAGGCAGGTAAGAGGCAGCAGCTGGATGGGGAAAGGATTGAAGGGATGTGTGGGTTGAGTCAGGAATGTTATGTGGAGGTCCAGAATAGGTGCCATGTGTGTTGGGAAAGGTGTGTAGGAGTGTGTAGAGATGCCATATGGCTTGGGGAGGGTGTATGAGTGGGTAGGGAGGAATGTGTGACAAGAGAGGGTGTAGGGATAAAGGACAGTATGTGGGGATTGGGTCATGAAGGAATTTAAGAGGTAGCATGTTGGTCAAGTATGAAGACTGCAAGTCAGGATAAATGCAAGTCAAAAGATTCACCAGTCA
This sequence comes from Mimophis mahfalensis, assembly GCA_032468015.1. Taxonomy (NCBI): domain Eukaryota; kingdom Metazoa; phylum Chordata; class Lepidosauria; order Squamata; genus Mimophis; species Mimophis mahfalensis. The sequence goes on along the minus strand of JANHFR010001884.1, from coordinate 74,521 downwards.
GGATGGTACATGGAACAGCTTGGGAGGTTGCAAGAGGTGTCACATGGGTTGAGGAAGGGGTGTGGATTGAAGAGAGCCTGTATGGATGAGCAAAACAGGGATGGTTGGGATGGTGCAGGTCAAACAGCATGGGTAGTAGCAAGGGCCAGGTAGTGCATGTGGGGATCTCTTTCCTTCCCAACAGGATAAGTATCTGCTGTTGAGGGTGGGAGGGCGCAAGAAATTGCAAAAGTGCCTGGGAAATTATTACAGAATGTTCATAGGGCAGCAACAACAGCCACTGCCCAACCAGTACTTGTAGTTTCAGGTCACAGGGTTTTTTTAAACACTCTGTAACATAGACCATATCAGGTGCCTTGGTTCAAAATTGTTGACCTACAATGCACTGTTTTGCCCAGCTAAAGGTGATGACAATGAGTTTTATTAGCATATAGATAGTAGCTCTAAATAAATTTGTTCAATTTATAGAATATCTTGCACAATAACCAAAGACACATTGGAGACCACAGTGTGGATGGTAAATTGAACTCTGCAACTTATATTCTTCTATCCAGTATCAGGACTCATGACCTATCCAAAAGCAAATATGTTGTAAGGAGAGACGAGTGCAATATATAGAATGCAATTAAGTATTTATATTAAAAGTATTTGTGCAATGGAATACATTTTTAAGAATACATGCACGATTAAGGAAGCACGTAGAAGAGTCAAAAGGATGCGAGACGGCCTTCATGGATAGCAGAGGGATGCAGCAGCACCCAGCATACCCAACTTAAGCATGCCTTATTCTGCCCCAGCGGTGGATGCATTTTCTTTGATGGGCAATGCACCTCCCGTATCAAACTAAATAGCAGTAAACGGCCCAATTAGGTTACCACGCAACAGAGAAGAGCAGCGCGCTACGACTACTGCAGTTCAGTTACACGCCGTGTAAAGGGGTGGGGTATTGCAGGCTACACTCCAGAAACCCCAACGCATTTCGAGGTACCCGCCGCTGTTTTTATAACCCCCCCAAACGCTCCCCTGGAATTCACGCGCCACCATTGACCGACCGCCCCCACGGCTACCTTCCATGCCCCCCTCCCCACGGGAAAGCTCAGGGGAGGAGGGGGAGAGAAAGGGAGCAGAAGGGCCGCAGCCGTGCACCTTCACCCCTCTAGTTGTCTCTCTTCAGCCTCACTCTACAGGCGCCACGAAAGCGCCATTGAAAGGAGAGCCCTCGCTAGACAGGCAGGCGCAGCCAGCCAATGGCAATCCCAGCCGGGACGGCTCCCCCCCCCCCCCCCAAAAAAGACAAGGGGGGCGTATTCGGCGTAGAAGCTTGAGAAGGTTGCTATGAGGCTGGCTTGGGGCGGAGCGGTAAAGGGCCAATCGGAGGAGAGAGTGGACCCCGATGAACGACCAGTGGAAGCCTGGCAGGGATTTGGGGAGGGGAAGGCGGGACCAGCGGGGAGTACTCGGTGTGGCGCTAAAGGCGCCGCGAGCGGGGGCGGGGCGGCTAGTGCGGACTCAGTTCGAGCGCGTGCTGGGGAAAGCGGCTGGGCGCCGAGCAAGCAGCAGCAGCGGCAACCCGGCGGTTTATTGAGGCGGGTTATCCAGCGTTGGCTGGATTCAGGTGAGACGTGGGGAGGGGGTGGGGGCTCTGCCTCTGCGCCCCTCCAGCTCCCCCACCCCACCCCACCCCACCCGCCCTCTGTTTCCCGCCTTGTCTGGGGAAGAAGGCGGGTGG
>JANHFR010001884.1:4183-31595 GCA_032468015.1 Mimophis mahfalensis | reverse complement strand
TATTTTTGCCCTCCCCAGGCTCAGGGAAACCCTGGAGCCTGGTGAGGGTGAAAACAGGGCCTCCCAGAAGTCGGGGAAGGCTCAAAACAGGGAGATTTCCGGCCTCCAGAGGGCTGGGAGAGGCCATTTTTGTCCTCCTGGAAGTCAGGGAAGGCCCAACATAGGACTATTTCCAGCCTCCAGAGGGCTGGGAGAGGCCATTTTTGCCCTCCCCAGCTCCAGGGAAGCCCCTGGAGGGCCCCCCCCCCTTGCTGTGGTGCAGGAGGCTGACTAGGCCACGCCCAGCATGGCCAGGCCTACCCAGCAACTGGGCAGAGAACTGGTTGCTGGAATTTTTGAGACCCATCCTTGCTGTAGGGAAAACATATGTTGATTCTACCCCCCAAAGATCTGGTCATGCCAGTACAGTGCTCAGGGTTCTCGTATGTGCTTATCTGTAGGATATGACCAGGATGAGCCCAACAGAGGGATGAAACACGCCATTAGTCTCGAGTCCCTTCACCCCTCAGGAGTTCTAAGTCCAGCCCACCTTGAATTATCTCTTATTTACCACAAATTTTCTTTGACTTTTAGTAGTTCAGATTCTTGTAGCGAACTTAAGCTTGCAATAAACATATAGTCATTTAAACACTCTGGACACACTTGACATTATCTTTCTATATATTTTCACTTTGGTCCAACTACAGAATATATGGCAACTGGGGTAAATATATTGGCCAGGAATACATGCATTTGCCATATGAACCTTTCAGTTAGTTTGGCTTATAGTCTGTATATAAGTCCTGGTGCTCCTATAGTTTATATTGGTTCTTAAAGCCATCTTTCTCTTTCTTTCGACTGCCTATTAATTAAAAGAGTAAACATTTACCTTAATACTTTTTATTAAATATTTTGTTTTATGTCTTAGCTATGTTGAAAGTGGTATCATCAGTACTACAGTTTGGGAATATTTCTTTTAAAAAAGAGAGAAACACGGATCAGGCATCTATGCCAGAAAATACAGGTAAAGGATACCCTTACTTTAAATTATTATATATATCTTATTATATCTGATATTTAATATTTAATAAATGAATAATTTGCTAAGCATTATTTGTATTACTGCAGAAGCAATTTTTGTGGTACAATAATATTAAGTATTTGAATATAAAGTACAATTCTTATACTCTGTTAGCATGCCCACATTGTAGCTTTCAAAATTGGTTTTTCAATTCTCATATCAAGGTTGTTATCTGAAAAATATTTGAACTATGATCTTATGGAAGACACATCAACAAAGTTTCTAAAATACAAATAAAAATGGGATGTGTAACTACATGAGTTTCAGTTTCTTAATTAACCAGTTTCTTGGTTTTTTTAAAAAAATGAGAATATACATAATCTATGTCTCTCTATATGTTGGATTAATCTGATTGAATCGTGAATAATGGTCAATTGATAGATTGTATGTTTTTAACAACTCAATGAAAGAAAAATCCTCTGGAATTATAGTAAGAATTTTATCACACCTAGATTATTGCTTCAATTTCTAGTAGCAAAAAACAGCTGGTGTACTTAAAAAGATCTGTATTTTGTATTGACTGCCTGACTTCAGGTCCTCAGATACAATTCCTTAGAAGAGAAGAAAGTATCATTGACATGAATGGTGTTGAAATTTTTCTGCTGAAAGGACAAAATTGTCCTTGGTAGTGGGTTGGAAGACATAACAAATTCATATGTACAGGTAGTCCTTGCTTAAGGATCATTCATTCAGCAATCATTTGGGATTACAACAGCGTTGAACAAAGAGATTTCTCTATGCCCAAATTTATGGCCATTACAGCATCGCCACAGTCATGTGATTGCAGTCTGGGTACTTGGCAACCCACTCACACATACAACAAGTTGCCAAGAGCCTGGCATCATGCAGTTGCCATTTGGAATCTCCCCTGCTGACTTCCTCACAATCAACAGGGAAACCATCAGGGAAGGTTGAAAGCTGCCTGCCAAGGGGACTTCTCTGGGTTCTAGGGGATGGTTGAAAAAGATTTGTCCCAAAATCCAAGCAAAATATTTTGCACGGGGCACTTGCAGCAGGAGACTTTTGGAGCTAGCTGCCAGGAACGCGGGAGAGTGTTAGGCTCACTTATGGTCATAAGTTGAGGACTACCTGTAAATATAGATAAGTACACACAAGTATTTCCATGAACATGTACAGTACTTGTGTTTGGTTTTCACAATTGGCTTCCACAGCTTGTCTGTCGTGCACTGGGATTACTAGGGAGGAGGGATTAAAGCATTTCATTCATGCTACCATTTGATCTCCCTCTCTTAATTTTCCCTGGTTGAAGCTACCAATGCCACCAGTTTTCAGAAATAATTTTTCTGCAAGTAATTTGGCAGTTAAGAACTTGTGAAACTGTTAAAATATACTAGTGGGTGAGCGGTTAAAATTATCACTTTTTTCCAAGTCTATCTTTGCTTGCTGGACTACCAGGTTTACTGTTATTCTGGACTTGATTTAGTGATGTACATTTCAAATGATGGATAATCATGGGATTCCTCAATTCCCATGAGAATGTCAGTAATGGGGAAAATAGCTTTTCTGAGGGTCAGGTTATATATTCCTGCTAAAAGAATATTTGCAAAGTATAATTCAAGGGAAATGCTAGGTGCATGGTGGATGCCCTCTTGATATATATAAAGTGCGCAAGCAGTTGCTGAAGGAGAATTGTGATAATTGACTTCATTGCTTTCATTTGTAGTTGCACAGAAGCTCTGCCATTTGTTGGGAATGAATGTAATGGAATTTACTCGAGCAATACTCACTCCACGCATTAAAGTTGGCAGGGACTATGTCCAAAAAGCCCAAACCAAAGAACAAGTAAGCTAAAATACAGAATGATAGATCTTATTGTACCTGTCTGCTTCCAATTAACATATTTAGCATTTCCCTTTATCCTGGGAGGCAGGGGCAAGAGTGATGATGATAGACATAATTTACATTATAGTATCAGGTTTCTGTTCTGGAGCTTTACAGTTTTGCTCTGTGTTCCAGAAGTAGCTGTTACCTACTTTTCAAACAGTGCTTCTGTGTTGAATTTTGGTATAGGGGTAACCTGAACAAAAGCAGTTTTGGATAGAGGGACTGAATAGTGAAGGCAAGATTTATATATATGCAGCTCTTAGGCATGCCCTTAAGACCACTTTAAATTTAGCATTGATGGAAGTTTATTCAGTTAAGAACATTTAAAAGGGCATTTGGATAGAACTAAGATACCCGATTTATAAATTATGGAATTTTATACCAGTTTAACTTTAGCATGAAAAGGAATATAGTTCCGGCTAAGTTTTAAAAAAAAAAATTTCTGTACATCTATTTTAACACATAGCTTCTCTTTCAAAAAGTTTGCCGCGAGAAGAGATTTTAACGTTTTAAGGATAAGAAATGGATCCTTTCATTCTGCTTTGATGGAGGCTGTTTTTATCATAATACATTTATTGTACACATACACATTCTCTCACACAGACAGGTTCCTCTTAAATTACTTCAAATAAAGGGATTGTTCCTTCTTTTCTTTCAAAAGCACATAGCTGCATAGTGGAATTTATATTACCTAGTACCATAGCAGTGGCAAAACTATTCTGTTCTGTTTTCCCAGCTCTGCTGTCTGGAGCTCATACACATTTTCCCAGTTATAGGTTTCCGTTTGATGCTTCGCATACTTCCTCTCCATTTGCCAACAGCTAGTGACAAAATCTTTCAGAGTTTAGGCACTCATTAGTACATCATTTAAGTGAGTATATTTGGGCAGTAGTGTGAACTAAATAAGTAGTCCTCACTTAATAACTGTTAATTGGGACCAGAAACTCCATCATTTAGCGACACGGTCAAAAGAAAAAAGAAAAAAAGCCATGTGACTGCTGCTTAGAGCCAGCAATTCCATCAATGTTCCTTAAGTCATTGTTAAGTGAGGACATCATGTGACAATAGCTTGCCACTTCCTGCCAGCTTCCCCATCGACTTTGCTTGACAGAAGCTGGCAGGGATGGTTGCAAATCACACTCACAGAACCATAGAGAAGCTACGACAGCCATAAGCACAAGGACTAAGGACAAGAACCGGTTGTAATTACCTCTGGTTATTCATCTGTAATAAGTTGAAACAATTGCTGAACAAGTGGACATTAAATGATGACCACCTGTAACAGGCATCTGTGATTCATGCTGCCTAGAACAGTTTGTTACTTCTGTGCCCCCTCTCTCCCACAAAGTAAAAAGAAAACTCAATTTTTTTTTCTCAGATTTCCTCTCTTAAAAGCACTGTGATTGAAAATATGTAAGAGACATTTTTTCCCCCACCTTTGGATGCTGGAGTTTTCAGTACCAAAAACTTACACTACCTGTCTGTTGAGTCTGTCTTTCTATGTATTCTGAACAGCTTCAAAATAGTCCACTACCGATTCTGAATTTATGCAAACCAATTACTTTATATAAGAGCTACACAAATTACAAAGCTAGATAACATTTTTCCTAATGTTCATACTTACAGTATATAATTTTTGCTTAATGCAACTTAATTCCTTTTCACCTTTTGTATTAAAAAATTATGGTGCTAGGTTTCTTTGCAGTGAAATATTAATTCTCATCTTTATATGTTATAAGCTGTGATTTCTTCACCTTCCCTTACAAAGGCAGATTTTGCTGTAGAGGCATTGGCAAAAGCTACATACGAACGTCTTTTCCGTTGGCTTGTTCACCGCATTAACAAAGCTTTGGATAGAACTAAACGGCAGGGAGCTTCCTTCATTGGCATCTTGGATATTGCTGGATTTGAAATCTTTGAGGTAAGCAAAGCAAAATGAAACACTTTCAGTACATATCAAATGTTATTTTTAACTTATGGTACCAATCATTATCCCTCCATAGTATCAGTTGTGTATATCATATTTTAAATGTCTACAACCATTTTTTATGCTAAAAATGAACTGCAACACACCATTAAAATCTGCATACCATCTGTGTTTACATTTCGTAGAGGCTTGAAGTTTGATCTGGCTCTTATTCTGACTTAGGAAACTCTCAGTGAGTTGGCTTGCATGCTTACATATCTGTCATTTTCTTGATACATACAGTACTCCTCCACCTGATGTTTGGTTAAAACAATAATATGCTCTCTAAAATTTTCTTATAATATAGTATACATTAAAGCTACACAATTAAAATTTACTTTTCTTGATTATTTTCCCAGTTAAACTCTTTTGAACAACTGTGTATCAACTACACGAATGAGAAACTGCAGCAGTTGTTCAACCATACCATGTTTATCTTGGAACAAGAAGAATATCAAAGGGAGGGCATAGAATGGAATTTTATTGACTTTGGACTGGATCTACAACCCTGCATTGATTTAATTGAACGACCTGTAAGTTCTTATTTCCACATCTTTCTTTTTGCAGCTGGTAGTTTTCTCGGACAAGATATTCCCAGTTGCTAAACTGAACACACGGGTTATTTCCACCAAAGTTTTTTTCACCCCATTTCTCTTATTGTCTGATTAACAAATTAGCAGTCTTGCCTTTTAGACAAGGGATCCCCAACCCCTGGGCCACAGCTGTCTGGAATTGGGCCGCGCAAATGGCAAGGGTGTGTGTGTATGTGTACACACGCAAAACTCCATTACACAAGTAGTGGGCAGTGGTGCTTATGCATACACCTGCCGCTCACACGGAACCATCCCCCCCCCTCCCCAGTCTGCCAAGCCGAAAAGGTTGAGATTTGCGTCTTAAACTATAATAATGTTTTAACATATTCAGATTGTTTAGTTCAAAACGAACCTTTCATAATGGTTTATGAAACAGTATAAACTAAACTTATATCAAATCTGCATTTTAATCTGTGATCCAAAGTATAGCTATTCTAATATGTGGTCCTTTTACAGTTGGTTTCATATTTACAAAGTATTATCACTTATAAAATTGAGTCTTAATTTTCACAATAATTTATGTGCTAGTCGTCTTTTATGAAGCATTAATGAAACCATTTATGTTCTGACAGTTTTAATTATATAGCATACATAACAAATATTTTTATAGCTACAATAAGAGTTACAATAAATTGTGAATGGACTCTTGGGATTTATTGCTTTAATCTTATTTTCTCTTTTATCACCTGTTAAAATAGAAATCTTTCTGATTTTTATACATGCAATTTGTTCCTCTTTAGCAGTATTTTTCCACATTGTGTGATAAATGTAAGAAGAAAATAAGTAACTAATAATAGTTTATGTATTTTTAATTTTTTTTTAAATTAGGCTAACCCTCCTGGTGTATTGGCTTTGCTGGATGAAGAATGCTGGTTCCCTAAAGCAACTGACAAGACATTTGTAGAAAAACTGGTCCAAGAGCAAGGTACTCATTCCAAATTCCAAAAACCTCGGCAGCTGAAGGACAAGGCAGATTTCTGCATTATTCATTACGCAGGAAGGGTAAGAAATAATCACTGTATAGTCTAACAATTCTTCAAACTTCCCCTTTGAAGAGACTGTTGGAATTTAGATATAATACATCTGTTAACTCTTTTGACTTCTAATTTGCATACATAATCATGATTATAAAAAGAAATTACGAACTTTTTTTTAAAAAAAGGACCTAAATAAATAAAATCTGGTTGACCAATAGCACAAGTTTTCTAGATCTATTGCAACAAATCGTTTCTGTTTAAAGTAACTAATCCTTAGAATGTCAGTTACTGTTCTTAATAATATGTGATGATGGAACTCTGTCTAGTAGCTCGTCTCCCTCCATTGACCTTATTAATAGCCAAGCATTTATTATTAATCTAAAAGGATTTCACTGAAAATGATTCCAATGAATAGAGGCATTTGAAGCTACTGATGTGAGCAGAAACAGTTTGGTTTTACAGGGATTTACTTAGTTCCTCGTTTGCTTCATTCCAGGTGGATTATAAGGCAGATGAATGGCTAATGAAAAATATGGACCCACTAAATGACAACGTGGCAACTCTTCTGCATCAGTCCTCTGACAGATTTGTTGCAGAACTTTGGAAAGATGGTAAGAATCTGTTCCAAACTCAGGAAAGATACAGTTCTATGTACCCAAGCTGCTATGTGATTGCTCAAATATTACTTACCAAAATTTGTACAGGTACTCCTTATTTATGACCACAGTTAGGATTAGGACTTCCACGACTAAGCAATGCGGCTGTTAAAGAGAGTCATCATAGGACCATCCCAATTTTATTGTCTTTTTTTGCTGAGGTTGTTGTGTGATTTGTGTAATGATTAAGCAAATCCAGCTTTCCCCATTGACTTTGCTTGTTGTAAGCCAGGTGGGAAGGTTGCAGAGGGTGATCATGTGACCCACTGGATGCTGCAGCTGTCATTTATTTATTAAACTTATGGGCCACCCATTTCAAGCAATAATGTGACATCATAAATACAGGCTGGTTGCCAAGTGTCCAGATTGCAAATCTGACCGCAGGGATGTTTCAACAATCATAAGTGTGGGGACCATATATAAGTCACTTTTTTCAATGCCTTTGTAATTTCAAATGGTCGTAAGTCAAGGACTATCTGTAATTAGATACTGCTCATACCATACAAATTATTTCATTTATATTTGTGTCATCGTGGTTAGCTGCACTTTTCGTTCATGCATTGAACTGCTAGATAGCATGTTTTGGACAGAGTTGCTTACTACTTTAGATTAATCTGAGTGATTCCATTACAGATAAACCACCTTTGCTCCTTTATGGCAAATCACAAAAATTAAAGCTGTTGTTTCAGTCACTATTAATTAAAAAACAGCTGGTTTTGCTGTAAAATAGATGGCTGCAAGGTGTGTTTACGTTTAACTCTTTAAGCCATTGGAGTGCAGGATATTATGCTAAGGGTTTTCATAAATTGCTAACATGTAATGTACATCATTAACACAAGTATGCTTTGACAACAGTTTTTAGATTTGTCAAACTTACAAAGTAATGTGATTGAGTTATCACTTTGCTACTTAATTTTATGACACATTATTAGCACAAAAATCTTACTGTATCAGCCAGAAGTCTTTCTAATATCTTTCTCGTAATAGCCACTATCTTACTGGCCTCCTTATAGCATCCAGGTATAAACAAGATGTGAACGTAAGGGAGCATTGCATGCTTTTTCTGGTACTCAAGGTAGCTTAGCATATCATGTGTAAAATTGTTACCCTTCATGAATTTGTCTAACCCAGTGTTTCTCAACCTTGGCGGTTTGAAGATGCTTGGACTTCAACTCCCAGAATTCAACTCCCAGTATCAGAATTTGCTGGCTGGGGAATTCTGGGAGTCGAAGTCCACACATCTTCAAATCACCAAGGTTGAGAAACACTGGTCTAATCCCTTTTAAATCCACTCAGTAACTGTTAAGCCACTTTGTGATACTGAATTCCAGAGGTCTACTGTGCTTAGACCTTTATCATTCTTACTCAAGTTAATGAAATGATCCCAAGTTCTACTATGATTGTGGGAGAGATTTCTTTCCTTAGTTTCTTTCCTTTTGTAAGAGCCTATCATATTGATTCCGTTACTTCCAAAGAGGAGAAGTTGAAATGTTACTATCTTTCCCTTTAAGGTAATTCTAGTCTCTTGATAACTGGGTATAGAAAAGGACAGTGTTCATTTCTGTGATATCCTTTCGAGATGTATTGATAACAGTGGTATATACGGTGTTGCGTACCCTGCTCATGCAATATATATTTGTTAAAACATGGTATAGGTTTTTTTCTAATTAAGATAAATATACCAGATTGCTTTTGAACACATGGATTTAAGAAGGTAGGTTCATGAATATCTAATAATTATAGCAGTTTTCATTTTTTCATTTTGAAAGATTTTGTATGTTAGAAACAGCCAAAATATTTGCACTTAGCATGAATATACAGTGAATTTTACAGCATCCATCTTGCGTTATGTTTCCATTTCCTTGATAGTTCATGAGTGTTGGGTATATTTATGTATGGCCATGTCATGTTGTAAGGATAGGATGCTGGCCTTAATGCCTCATTGTGCTAACAATATTTTATGTGGAAGACCTGTGAATTAGTTTTGAATATATGTTGATATTTTGCATTAAACCCTTTATCAATAAAAAGCTGAGGTGACTATTTTATACAAGCTAATGTTCTGTCATATTAATGGTTGCTGCAACCAGCTATTCGTCTTTTGAGTTCTGAAATGAATAAATCATTCCTAATACCCATAATAGACTATATACAGTATATTGTTAAAGCTTCATTGAAATTCTGAGTGGTGGTTTTTTTTACTAACTGGATTATCTTCTATATCTGCTTTTTATTTCTGCTGTTTCTGTGCCACAGACATTCACAATATTCAGAGAGCCTCTTTCTATGACAATGTTCCTGGTTTTCCTGATGCACCAGGTGAATGTATGAATGGGGCTCCTAAAAGCAGGACTTGAATCTATAGGAAAAATCTTGGTTTTTTTTTCCTTTTGCTTATAGGCCAGCATGAACTTTTCATTTCATCCTAGCCTTAAGTGTTAGCTGCACAAGGCAAGCGTTCTTGTGTGCATACTATTCAGTTGCTACTGCATCAAATAGTCTCATTTTTTTTCTATTGCACTTTGAAAAAGCTTGGCAAGTGAGTAGCTGCATTTTAAAACATGAGCTTGCTTTTCTGACACATTTGATAATTTTGGATATTTCAGTTTAGAAGTGTTGGCTTAATTTTTTGCCCATATTATATTTATATGAATAAAACAGCATTATTTGTCTTTACGTGGTGTGCTACATCTGAAAAGTTGCTGCTATGCAGCAAACAGAAAAGTTTTAATTTCACAGGCCTTTAAGTCAAAGGTTTGCTGTTTTGACCCCTGATATTGTACCCATCCCTCCTTCCATTCACAAAGCTAACAATTTAATAATTTAATTTGTATATCATCAGAGTTGTCAAACTTTTGAGCCTTGCATGGGTAAAGCTGGAGTACATTTTGACAGCATTTAAACTGCATAAATACAATCTAGGTTTTTTTTTTAAAAATGGTAACTTATTGCTCATAACTCTCTTGGTTATGAATCACAGTGAGAATCTTTGCTTTGAGGTATTCTGGAAAATTAAAATGAAAGCTACATGATCCTGCTGCCTTCCAGTCCTACCAGGAAAGTTCATCAAGGGCAGCTAACAGAAGTGCAGCAAAATACTATGTACTCTATTTGAAATGAGTAGTAGGTTCATCAACAGTAGATTAATCCCTATTATCCAGGAAGGGAAAGATCATGTGATTTACATTTTTATCTCTATACCTGATGCTACTTGGCTGTTTTTTTTCTGTCTCCGCCTTACTGTGTCTTGTTGTACAGTATTGCTAATTCACATTTTCTTAATTTTTATTTCTTCCTTAAATTATTAAGCTTTCTGTTTATCATTGCTTCGGAATAATTCCTTTACTATTTAAAGAAGAAAAATATTTTGCTAAATTTGAAACAGTGAATAAGCAGGTGTCTTTGATCATGGAATGATTCCTGTGGAGAATACCAACAAACACCTTATTCATGCAACAACAACAATAATAATAAAATACTTGGGAGGCTAGTAGCATTTTATCTGGGAAGCCAATGAATAAAAACGGAGAAAAAAGTAGATGGCTCAGATTTGGTAAAAGATTCAAATCTCATGAAATATCAGCTTTCACTTCTCAAGACATTATGTGACCTTAAACATGAATGTTACAGTCTCATGCGATTTTGATGTTTGTGTCTGATACCTCCTATGATTTGTTGCAAAAATATCAAAATCTCACTGTTTTGTATATTGTAATTTTTTTGCCATCTGTGTGTGTTAGGGGTCCCCAACTACTAGGCTGGGGCCTACTATAGGAGCCTACTTGGAACTGGGCCATATGAGTGGTAGGCCAGAGTGCACACATCCGCATGCAGCTCAATTTGCATGAGCAGTAGTCCGGCACACCTACACGTGCTTCACAGCTCAACTTGTGTAAGTCGAGTTCTGCGCACGTGTATGCACCAGTCTGCCACTTGCGCAAGTCAAACTGTATGTGTGCATGTGCACCAGCCTGCTGCTCAGGCAGCCCAGTTCCCTGCGCCCCTACTGGGCTGCCAAGCCGCATAGGTTTGGGACCACTGGTATATGTCCATGTGTGCAGGTTCTAATAAAAAATATTTCCACAAATATTTTCAACAGGTACTGCAAATGTGTTGATGCCAGTGACACTATCACTATAAATGTTTTTTTTTTTTTAAATAAATAAATTTTGACTCTGTTGTAGAGTAATGTTCCAGTCTTGTTGACAGATGAACCTTGATGTTAGAACATTAGGCTAGATGAGAAAGGTCATCTAAAGCTTTTAGGTCCAATACAGTCCTAAGTCCCAATCAGTCCTAAGTCCCATAAAAATCTTAGGGTCACTGAAGTAGTGACCGGATGAGGAATTCTAGAATACAGAATATGTTAAACCTAAGAATAAGTTTTTCTTGAACTAGAGCTTCAGTGAAGACAAAGTAAGAATCCACAAAATTACCAATTATATTTCTTAGGACTGAATATATTTACTTCTTTAGAACAAAGCAAAATTGAGTCTTAACTACCTGTATTTCTTGTCAATGATTCAAAACAGAACAGGGAAGCACAGTTAAATATTTTTTCTCACTATATATTAGATTCCAATTTAGAATGAGAATATTTGAGGTCTCATTGTACCTGACTACCACATGTATACTGTAAGAATACTAGAGTACTCTAATATTCACTGTATTAGAGATCAAAGTTGTAGTGCTTTCAAAACATTTATTAGAGATATTCAGTGTACTACTTACCATGTGAAATATATCCTAAAGACTAGTTTACCCCAAAGCTCAAAAAGTTAAGTTTCTTCAAAATGCATACGACAGTAGAACTGTCTACTTCTGAAGGTTGTGGGGTTGTTCACTTCTGGAGATTTTTAAGAAGCTAAGTAATTGCAAGCCATTTGCAAGACTTAATGATTCTCTTTTCTGATTCTATGATTCTGTGAAATCAGTTTGTTTGTTCTAATATCTCCATCTTCATCTTAATCTCCTTTTTGTGAATTTGCTCATCACATATATTCCTATAAGATGGTTTGATGTGATATATGGTATAATGGTATGAGTATGATGTTATACAAATGGGCCAAACCAGGATTTTAGGCTTTTGTATGTACTTTTTAGGATTTTTGTATTTTTTTAAACTGAATGATTTAGATCAGTTTCCCTTACTTCTCCTTTGAAAATTGATAAGTAATGGGGTTTTTTATTTGATAGTTTACCTCAGTTTTGAAGGAAGTGTAAACTGTGTGTGGCCTATAGATTGCCAGCACTGTTTTAAACTTTTGTCTCTTAACAGATTCTCAGAAGTTAAATAAAAGCTGAGTCTGTTTTTCCTCAGATTTAAAATTCATATGTATATGAAAACATAAGAAAACACATATATATATGTTTGTGTGGGTATATGTGTATGTATGTATGTATGTATGTACTGTATATATGCAAGTCTTTGTGTATTTGGGTCTTTTCCCGTGTAAGGTTGAGGGTATCTTGGTGACATTTTGATGAGGTCACCCTCATCATCCTCAGGCTGGTGCCTTTGGCTTTGTGCTTCTGGGAGCAAGAAGAAGGGAACCTGAAAACATTACAGAATATCAGAATCTTTAAAGCTATTACAGCATGATACATCTTCATCTCCTATACCAAGAGACTTTTCTGTGGTTCAGATACATTGGTGGTGATAAGTTTATTATCTGGAATTATGGCCAGGGTGCCTGGCAAAGTTGCTTCAAGTCTTCAGTAACTCAATAAAATTTGATATTTGCCATAAGGGTTCTTCCTGCTTTTGTTATAAATCACAGTCCAGTTAATCAGCACATTTGAAAACCAGAAATATATTGACACCCTTCTTCACTGATGTTTCTGGTAGACCATCTGGAGAGTGAATTAACACTTATTCAAATGTATGCATTCCTCTGGTTGTGCTCTATATGAAAATCAGCAGTGAGGCAGAATGTAATGGATTAGTAACAGTAAGCTTAGGGGAAAGTGTAGGTCATACAGTCCTTAACCCTCCTGGGCAATAAAAAATTCATGCCATTAGCTCTAGAACTGCCCCATGCAATGTTCTGCTTCTCTCATAGCCTGCTTGATTTCTTTACTTATCTATATATATAAAACAGAGTATGGCTGGCGGGTGCGCGGGCATGGAGCTATAGAGATACTAATCTACAGTTTACAGACGTGTCCCAGACCTTTCCCCTCAGAGGCTTCTCCAGGCCTAGGTCTAGATCAGGGGTCAGGAACCTTTTTCTCTCAGAGAGCCATATTTTAAAATGTAAGTCCGTGAGAGCCATACAATATGGTGCTTTCACGGCGACAGCAGCAGCGGCGGCGCTTTTCTAGTGGCAGCGGCGGTGCTTTCTCGGCCCGCCCGTCTACCTGCGAGCCAGATGCAGCCCTCAGCCACATCTGGCTCCCGAGCCATAGATTCCCTACCCCTGGTCTAGATGATACATGAGGTGAGGACCAAGCAGTGAAGGAAGAGGACTAGGTTGGGATGAGGTGAGGCCTTTTCAAACCTTAGAGAGGCAGCTGGCTCCAGGACGACTATACCAGGGCAAAGCCAGGTAATCAGCTAGTAACTTATATTTACCTATATTATTCCCAAATTGAACACATAAAGTTAAATAAAATTAGTATTAACAAAACTGCTTTGGTACTATAACCATTTACAAATCTTATTAAATGTTTTATAGTCTTTTTATAATCTATTTTATAAGGAATATAAATAAACTTGAATGTATCATTATTGCATTAAATTATTATAGATCCCAAGTGAAGTATGGAATTGTGCCTCTTTGATGAAAATAACATCTGCTTATGTGTTGTACTTGAAATTGCTATGGCCTCTGAAATGTACATGCAAAACAAATCAAATATTTTATGAAACTTGAAATTGTTATATACATTTACAATTTTAAGCTATTAATTAATTTTAGCTTTGATTAACTTGACATGGCAAACTTGATTTTTCCCATGATTAAGCATAGCATTAATATATTTGAAATCAGACAGGATTTCTAAAGTTACTGAATAAATTTCTTTAGTATCATGAATTGCTATCCTGCCAGCGCAACTATTATATTTAGGATATATAAATTTTAGTTTGCTCTAATTGTAATTTACTCCCCTTTCTATTTCTTTTAACCATGTACAACAAATGCATTTCACTTATTAAGGAAAGATACTTAACTCTTAATTCTATTTAGGAAACATGTTAAGTACATTTTGATTTAACTGCACAGATTTTTGTGACTGGGAGATTGCTAATAACCCTGACTAGTGTCATTCACAAAAAGCTAGACTGCAGCATGTTCAATTCTTTAGAATGACTGTGATGGTCTCCACCCCAGCTATTTTATTTATTTCTGCTTTATTTCTGGGGCAAAATATGGTTCTCTGGTTGCTTGATCTTTCTCCTCTGAGCAGCAGTTGCCTTTACGGTTAATTTTATTAGAATGGACTGATTAAATCAAATTTTCCTCAGTTTTATTCTTCATAGAAAACTTGATGTTTCATTTGAATTAAGGACAATATGACAAACCACATAACTAGTATTTTTGTGATGTAGTAGGAAAATATAATGAGAAACCTAAAACCCATATTTTATGTTGCAGTTTTATAGGGAAATACTGTACTTTATTTCAAGCAAAGATACTATGGAGGATGGTAATATTTTGTCTTCCATGAAGAGTTTAATTCATCTAGACATTTGCTTGGCTATATAATAAATTTTCAACATTATTCATTCTGTGTTCGCACTTGATTCTTGTGAAAAGTAAAAGGGAATGGCTGTAGTGCTTCTAAAAGCAAAATAGTAACTTTTTTTTTTGTTCTTTCTAGTTCATAATTGTCAAAGCTATGGTATTTTTGCCTTGCGCATTGCTTTCAGTCCGGCTATTTCCATGCATACCTATTTGCTTTGGCACAGATGGCACCTTTCAATATTGTCTCACGGAACATTTATTACACCTTTTATTTATACTGATTGTCTTTATTTATGAATCCTATATGGACCAATTAAGTGTACATTCTTGTTGCCTGCAGTGGACCGTATTGTGGGCTTAGATCAAGTCACTGGAATAACAGAGACTGCATTTGGCTCTGCTTACAAGACCAAGAAGGGGATGTTCCGTACAGTAGGACAGCTATACAAAGAATCACTCACCAAACTGATGGCCACCCTACGAAATACTAACCCAAATTTTGTTCGCTGCATCATTCCAAATCATGAAAAGCGGGTATGTATTGTTACAGGGATTATTTTTGACTTAGATACAGTAACCGGCACTTTTGGTCATACTGTGTATCTCTACTTGCTGACGTAGAAACATTTTGATTTCAAGTTGTTATGTGGATACTGAAGAGCACTTTGATTTTTTTGAGTGATTAGCAATTAATATTTCTTTAATGGAAAAAATGCTAAAAGGAATGTCTGTGTATTTAGGCTGGAAAGCTGGATCCCCATCTTGTTCTAGACCAGCTCCGTTGCAATGGTGTCCTCGAAGGAATACGGATTTGTCGACAGGGATTTCCAAACAGGATAGTGTTCCAAGAATTTAGACAGAGGTACTTTAATACAGCTGGTCTTAATGTTTCAGAGATCACTTCATTCAAATAACTTCATTTTTGTTGCTTATTAACATTTAGTCTTTTTCCAAGAAGAATAGGCCTCTGTAAATTTACCAACATCTACTTGTTTTCTGTTTGGTTTATAGGTATGAGATCCTGACTCCAAATGCAATCCCTAAGGGTTTTATGGATGGAAAGCAAGCTTGTGAGAGAATGGTGAGCCATTATATAGAAGTATAATACATCTAGAAAGTTTCATCATTGACGTTCTCTGTGTTAAATAAATGGATTTGGCTCTTGCATAGATCAGAGCACTGGAATTGGATCCTAACTTGTATAGAATTGGTCAGAGCAAGATTTTTTTCCGAGCTGGTGTTTTGGCACATCTAGAAGAAGAAAGAGATTTGAAGATAACAGACATCATTATATTCTTCCAAGCTGTTTGTAGGGGATACTTGGCCAGAAAGTAAGTTAATGTAGTAATATTATTTTAATCCTTATGGACAAGATTTGGAGAAGTTTTTTAAAGGATTTAGGTTAACCAAAAGGATTGCCTTTAAAATAATATGCATGATTTGCTCATCTAATGTTTATAGTTCCTTCCGCATAGAAATGTTGTTATCACTTTGTAGTTTAATTGGGCTTTGTTATAAAGCTGATACTTTGATGTAATTGATAAAATGCAGAAATTTTCAACTGTTTTACATAAAAAAAGATTTCTTGATTTTTGTTTAGAGCTTTTGCTAAGAAGCAGCAGCAACTGAGTGCATTAAAAGTTTTACAAAGAAACTGTGCTGCATATTTGAAGTTAAGGCACTGGCAGTGGTGGAGAGTGTTCACAAAGGTAGATCGTTGTTTTTCATCTCTAAATTATGCGATGGAATTGTTAATTCTTAATAGCAGAGAACTGACATTAACTTGCTGGTCTTGTGGCTCTTGATTAATTGTGTAGGTGAAGCCTCTGCTTCAGGTTACTCGTCAGGAGGAAGAACTTCAGGCTAAAGACGAGGAACTGGTAAAGGTGAAAGAGAAACAGAGTAAAGTGGAAGGAGAACTAGAAGAGATGGAAAGAAAGCATCAGCAGGTCATTATATACAATCAGATTTATATAATGCAATGGACCTATATCTTATGTGCGTATGTGATTTATTGAACATAAATTACAGCAGAGAAAATATTTTTAGTGACAAATAACATTTTACGATTTTAATTGGTTATATACACTGACTGTCCAGTTAAGCAAAATTATTATAACATATTAACTTGCTTGTTAAACTAGATACAACTTTAGATGGTATACAATAAAAGGTAGGTTCTTGATAAAAAAAATGTTTTTTTAAAAAATAGACACAGCAAAATTATTTTACTATTCTTGTTAAAAAAAATGGGCTTGGAAACTTGGATTTCAGTATTCCAAAAGATGGAAAATATTGTAAAATAAACATGGATATTGAAAGTAGGAGACTAAAATGGTTGGCTGTATTTTTTCCAGTATATATTCCTTCTTATTAGTTATTTCCAAACTTAACCTCTCTTCTACCTTAATAATTCAGAGAAAAGAGTGCTACATCCAATACTGTAACAAATACTTCCTCCAATAACATGCTTCAAAACCTTTGCCAGCTTGTGAGAACTATTGATATCATTTAGTAATGCTTTTGCGATATGGCAGACTGTATCACATTCCAATAGCTGGTAAATTCTGATAGATTGTTGAGCTAATGAGAATATTTGTAGCTCAGAGTTAACACGAAGGGGTCCTTGGTGCTCTCTGAGTTTTCTTGCAGACGTTTCATTACCCAAACTAGGTAACATCAGCTACTAGCGCTGATGATGTTACCTAGTTTGGATAATGAAATGTCTGCAAGGAAACAAGAAAGCTCAGAAACCACCAAGGACCCCTTCAAGACCGTCACTGACAGCCTGCTAAAAGGTTGAAAGATTTTTTTATCATGTTTGCAGTTGTTAGAAGAAAAGAACATTCTTGCCGAACAGTTGCAAGCGGAGACAGAACTCTTTGCCGAGGCTGAAGAGATGAGAGCTCGCCTGGCTGCCAAGAAGCAAGAGTTAGAGGAAATTCTGCATGATTTAGAATCTCGGGTAGAAGAGGAAGAAGAACGGAATCAAGTGCTTCAGAATGAAAAGAAAAAAATGCAGTCGCACATACAGGTATTGCTCAATGGAGCGATGGTAGAATTATTAGAAACTCCGCATAAATATTGAATTAGCCTCTTCCATTATCACAATACAACTACGACCATTTTTCTGCCTTTCAGGATCTAGAGGAGCAACTTGATGAGGAAGAAGGAGCTCGGCAGAAGCTTCAGCTTGAGAAGGTAACAGCTGAAGCAAAAATAAAGAAAATGGAAGAAGAAATCTTGTTATTGGAGGACCAGAACTCAAAATTTCTTAAGGTGAGAAAACAAATGGGTATTCCTCTCCTATGCATCAGTGTGGCCAAAATTGGGTAGTAAATGAACAATGGTAACTATAGATAATATCTGGCCATTTTTAAGATTGAGAAAAGTAGCCTGCACTGATTAGATATAAATTTGTTTTATTAGATTAACATCTCCAGTTGAAACATTAAAATCTGGCATATTTACTGTATTTAATAGCTAAAGAGAACTGCAAAATCCACAAGCTAAATACGGATAGCTTTATGTTTTTTGAAAGAAAGTTCTTTCTGGTTGCCCATTACGTTTAAGAAGCAAGGTGCTCCAGTAAAAGAATTGTGCATTAAATATATATTAATATATTCCTGACTTTTTCTGGTATGTGGCCCATTACATCACCAGTGAAAAGTTTTGCAGACCATTTAAAGCAACCATTTAAAACTATTGTGCTAATAATGGTGAAGGGAGTCAAACTTTCACTTGATTATTTCCAGTAATCTGTCTTGTACTTTAACAAATAAGTCCGAAATATGCTTTTCCCTCAAAAAAGGTTGCCTTTTGGGAGAAAAAAATACATTCGGGACAACTGAAAATACCTGGATGATTGAAATATTCACAGACATGCTTTTCTGTAGTAGCCATGGCCGTAAGAAGATAATGTATAATAAGAATTCTGAAGCCATTCCAGGATTCTATCACTATCTTTTCTCATCCCCCAAACCACTGATATTACAAAGCATTGATTTGTTAGGCATGTCGCACAATAAGCCCTTCTCATCTTTTCTACTACCTTCTCCTATTGGTATCCTATGATTAAATTACTTCATTCTTTGTATGTAGACCTTATGCACTGGAGGCAAATTTCTTGTGTGTCCAATCACATGCTGCCAATAAAGCTATTCTGTTCCATTCTGTTTGCTCTGCTTTCTCTTCCTTTTTTTCCTGTGAGCATATAGCCTTAATTGAATAGTTGACTGCTGATATTTGATGGTCAGAATTCATATGTCACCACCCATGGTGTCGCAGTGGTTAAATATAGTATTGCAGGCTAATTCTGCTGACTGCTGACTGCCAGCAGTTTGTGTCACACTGGCTCAAGGTTGACTCAGCCTTCCATTCTTCTGAGGTCAGTAAAAAGAGGACTCAGATTGTTGGGGGCAATATGCTGACTCTGTAAGCTGCTTAGTGAGGGCTGTAAAGCACTGTGAAGTGGTATATAAGTCTAACTGCTATTGTTATTATCAAATGTCATTATGCTTCAGATGGTGGTATCACAAATCAAACAAAGAATTATTCTTCCTGTTTTGCTTTTGACCAAGTTTTATCATTGGTGCAGCATGTAGAATTAAGAATTAAGGACTTCTTGTGGTAGTGATCCTCTCAATCCAATTGCTATCAGTAACCTGATCCTTTCCAGCTGAACTACGGCTTTGTAATTTATTAATATTACTGATTCTACCCAAAACTTTATGGATTATTCAAAGCAAATGGCAGATAATTTTAGAACCTTCCAAGCTGTAGCTTGGAATGCCTCAAACCTACCAGTTTGCTGTTGGAATAAGCTCATTTAATGAAAACCCAGGACATTATTTACCTGATCTGGGACTCCTCAACCTTAGACTAGCTCCAAATATAATTGGATTAAAAATCTAGGCTTCCTAACCAGCATGATACAAAGCCTCGATTCATCTGGAAGGGATCAAGTTGGTGATAGCAGTTGTATTGAGATAAAACATGCCAGAAGTTTTGTTAGTAATATAATTTGCATCTGCTAAATATAGAACATAAACATATTTTAATGTCTGTTAACAACTAAATGTAAAACATAATTTCTGTGAACCTGCAACAGTTGCTCTAAAAAAAGGGTGAGGAGGTTCAAAATGTTTATAATTGGATTGGTTGGAATGACAGCTGTACAGTTTGTATCTGATTCTTTGACTCCCATGTATATATTACTCCATTCTTGCTTTTTTACTCAATTAGGAAAAGAAACTAATGGAGGACCGAATTGCAGAATGTACTTCACAGCTGGCTGAAGAAGAAGAAAAAGCTAAAAATTTAGCAAAGCTGAGAAACAAACAGGAAATGGTGATCACAGATCTGGAAGGTTAGCAGTTACAAGATTTGCTCTGTGGGCCTAATCAAAGGACAAACCAAAAATATCCCGGTACCAAATAACAGAAGCAAGTTTTGACTTACTACACAGCTTGTAGAAATAAGTGCATATTGTTTTATCCAAATCAAAAGATAATCTGTAATGTCACTTTTGAAACTTATTGTGGGATATTTAGACAAGATGTATTCCTAAGAACAAATACATTAGAATCATCCTTAGTATATACTAACAATAATATTTTTATTCAAGTACTCATATTCAAGTAATAACAAATACAATAAAATTTGATTTAATATTGCAAAGATAAAAGGTTGCAAGAAATCTGTAGATTCCTATATAAATGATAACGTGTGTACCTAAAATCAGCTCTGCTAAATTAGAATTCCCAAGTAGGTAGAATGTTCTTCAGTTTTCACTGAAAAATATCACAATTGAGAAACTGCTTTAAATAGGTCAGGAGCTTGAGCGTTCATTAAGAATGTCAAATTCCTTACCAGAGTAGGATTGGCTTCTGGATCAATTCCTCTGATTTGTTCTAATAATATAGATTTATGAAACTTGCTTTAAGATGATTGCCCCAATATGTCAAGGATAGTCTTTTAATTTCTGATGTTTTAAGTGGTCAAAAAATTAACTTAATAACATTAAATAAACATTAAATTAAAGATGAATTTCACTTACTCAGTTCTATAGCTGTTTAGGAGCAAAGCTAACAATCAAAGATGGGGTTTTATTTCTTTTTTTCCTACAAAATTGTACTCTGAAACAGCAATGCCTAATCCTAACTTCCAAAGTATGTATTGTAGATGACTTTCCCCCCCATACAGTAAGCATTGTAAAAACTAATGAATAATTATGAACATTGAAAAAGATTTCAGTGAATATGTTCATAAATAATTTTCATTTATTGTTACCTTGGAACATACTTTTATTCCATTTGTTTGCTCTTCTGTCTTCTCATAGACAGAAGACCTAGAATTTTCAGAATTGTTTGGTGAGAATACCACCAGTCCATCAAATTTCTTCAGTTTGTTTTCAAATTCTATCCTGGAGTTAATCATAACTGAGTTTTGTCTAATTTTTTTCCCCCCTACAATCTTCAGAACTCACGAATTGTTCATCAGGGCACTTTATTTTCCCATTATTGCTATTCAGCCTTTGGGCTTTCTCATGTGCCAACATTGAGGTAATAAAGTAACTGTCCTATCATTCCCTCCGAAGCCTTGCCTAAAGAGAGTAATCTGGGGATTGGGATCAGTCGGGGTGGGGAAAACCCTCAATGAATCTCCCTCAATGAAGCATTATTTTTTGGCGATTTTAAATAGGCAGAGGGCAAGGATTTGTCCCACAGGGGCAAAAATCTTGCTGCAAAGAACTCTGTCCACTTCCCCAGTGTCCAGAAGATCAAAGGAATGATAAGCAATCTAGCAGGTGGTTACCCCAGTTGCCTCATTTGTCCTTCTCAATCTTTTCTATATCAGAAAAAAAAAAATTCAAGTATTCCTGGATAGAGTTCTTTTTATTACTTCTATTGTTTATAACAATTTCCTGCTGCTCTTGGCACTCCCTTATAAATCATGTTCTGAGAAGAAATATTTATCCAAATATTTTCAGTTAAGCTTATCATAGCTACACATAAACTCCCCTCCTCTGGATTTAGATGCACTATTTTTGGCTATATAATATATAACTTGGAATTCTAATTTAATAGTTAAACTACTAATTGTATGTGTTCACGGACTTTTGTTCCCTAATTTGGGAATAGTTATTTTGTTGGGCAGAATCGTGAGCAAATGACTTAATTGCATAAATATTTCTGTTTAGGACTTCCAGCCAAATAGGCTAAAACTGAAAAACAACTGGCATGAACCATACTTTCTAAAAATACAGACATATAGAAAGACCTTAAGCTAGGGATAAACTATCTTATATTCCCATGCCAATTTATAAAATAAAAATTAGAAAGGAATCCAATATTTTTCAGAATGTGATCATGTTTTTCTTTGAAGTATCACGAAAAGCAAAATCAGGAATGCTAAAATTTGTCTTCCAGATTCTACTCCAGCTATATAAGCAGTGGGCTTTTCCTCATTCCTGTTTCAACTTCTTTTATGAACTCCCTTATTGAAATCTAGTGATTTAAACACAAATACGATACCATATTTGGCTTTACTAGGTAAATACCTATCTTTTAACACATGGGTACCACATTGCATCCAGACACTTCAGAATGTCTGGCAGAGGCCTGAATCTCCAATTTAAAAAGGGGAATAGTAAAAACAAACAAACAACAAAAAAAAAAAACCACAACCAAAAAGCACCTTGTGAGGCTAGAAAGCAAAGAAGCACTATCCAAGCTCTACTTGGCCATTAATTGGAAAGGAAACAGGTAACGAGGCATAAGTATACTCTGATACCTTTTGGTCACCTGCCATAGTGTGGTGAAGAAAGCAGAATAAACCAGACTGGGAAACAAACTGCTACACTCTTAGGTGTTTGAAGAAGGAAATATTCCAGGTCAGTCTTCCAAGGGAAAAATAAGCTGTTTTTTCTCTAGAAACAGAATAGCCATTGTACATTTAACAGAGGATTTTCCTATTTTTATGTTTGGGGAGGAAGATGGGAGCCTAGGGTAGTAAAAAGGGAACTGTATGCTTGATAGGCTGTTTAACTGAAAGCATAAGCCTAACATGAGGAAATAAAATTGGATTTAAAGACTAGGATTGTGTCTTAAGAGGGTACAGCCCTGTATGCATGCCAAGTATTCAAGTTTTACTCTAATCCTACATGATTTTAGAACAGAAATATTTCAGATAAGTGAACACTGAATATGATCTACTGAATAATTTAAAAAAAAAATGGTTGAAATTCTGTTTTGTCAAAGATAGCAAGAAAAACAAAATTGTCATTTGTTTTAGAATATAATTTTGCATGGCAACTACACCAATATCTAGTTTTGATACCAGTAACAACTGTCTCAAGAAGTAAAGTCTCCTTTTTCCAGTTCTGGCGATTTGTACAGTAGTTCAGGATGTCATGGTCTCTCATGTAGAAACCGAAGCAGCTGCCCTAATATTATAAAATCAAAAATAATAAATTGATATTTTGTTTCCTTTTTAATTTGCTGCACTCCACCTAGTGAATCTAGAAATACTATTTTGATTCCATTTTGGTTGGGTTTTGAAGAGAAGAAAAATTTATAGGATTTTAAAGGAGAAAATGGAATTAGCTTGTCTCTAAGGATCACTATTACTAAAAATGCCACAAATGACGCATCTCTGCACTGATTTTTAAGATTCCTCTTAGGTAATCCAAATGTATATCGTGGTATTCTCAATATGGATAAGCTTTAGATTGTTCAACAATAATCCCATCATGATCTGTGATCTGCAGTTGTGGTAGTTGTAATGCAGTAACTATAAGGAGGATACCATTTTGAGGAAAGGTAGCACACATTAACATTTCATTTGAAATTGATATTACTCTGTCAAGTTAACAATTTGGTTACTTCATTTTTAGCAGGTTAATCCCAAATTTATCTTCCCATATTGCATTATTTTGTACATTGTGTTCCTCTCTTTACGGTGACCTCCAGGATGGCATCTCTGATAAACCTGGCCCATCGGGGAAACAGCTGGTTGTCCCTCATTTTGGAGGGGGGGTCAAAGCCCAGACCCACTGTTTTTGTGTGTGTATCTAATAGAGGCTAGCCTTCTTAAATAGCCTCCTACTGGAGGTTTGTTTCCCTTAATATTATGTGACTTTTGGAAAAGGTTGAAAACTAAGCTGTTCCGGAGGTCAGACACCTTATATTGTTTTGAAATTGATAAAATGTATTTATATATATATTTTTTCTGCTTGATATATTATGTTTCTTTATTATTGTGTGCCATTAAGAATCTTTGATGATTGTACCAGGATAATACATCTAATAAATAAGTCCTCTGTGTCATTATTGTTTCTTTAAAGAGCGCTTGAAAAAAGAAGAAAAGACTCGCCAAGAGCTAGAAAAGGCAAAAAGGAAGCTTGATGGAGAAACCACTGATTTACAGGACCAAATTGCAGAACTGCAAGCCCAAATAGAGGAATTAAAAATCCAACTTGCCAAGAAAGAAGAAGAACTGCAGGCTGCCCTTGCCAGGTAAAATACTGACTTCCGTTATATACAGTTAATCCTCAACTCATAACCATTCATTTGACGAGAATTCAAAGTTACGATGGTCTCGGAAAAAGTGACTGATGATCTATACCCACATTTATGACTGCCGCAGGACCCTTGTCACAGGTTATCAATTTGGGCTTTTGGCAACCAGCTCATATTTATCACAGTTGCTTCTCCGACAATCATGTAGTCAAGATTTGTGCCTTTTGCCACCCATTGGGGAAGCTAGATTTCCTTAACAATTGTGTGATTCGCTACATGATGGAAATTCCAATTTCAATTATGGTCATAAATTGAGGACTACAACTATGCTTATTATTTCAACAGTATTAGATGATACGATTAAGATTTCTGAACATATTACCTGTAGTCCACTTTACTTTCAGCATTTATTTCAAAAAATGTAACAATTGCATGGCTTGTGTAGTGGACCAGAATAAGTCCAATGCCTTTCATTTGATCTAATATGGCCAACTTATTTTTCTTGTATATAGTTCTGTGGAATAAAGCATTTCTATTATAGCTACTGTTTTAAATGATGCTATTCCATGTAATTTGTGAGTCTCCTGTTGTTCTTGGAGCAGTTTCATCATATTAATATATGTTTGAAATACAATTACTACATGAAAAAATAACCAAGGCATAGCAGATGTCAGATATATAAACATCTGATATACTGTTTTGAAATGTTGGATCTGTTTAGAATTATTGCAGTCTTTAGAATATTGGGTTTTGGGTACTATAATTCTAGACTCTGTAACACCAAGAGTCTTCTGGTGTCTACTATATTCAACTATACTAATTGTATAATTGTGCTAATTTGTTAGTTACTCATTATTGATTGGACCGTTGCATTGTGATTTTTTTATAAATCCAAATTAATTCCAATTTTATTTTTATAAGTCAAATTATTATTTGATTTCACACAATTATGTTGTATTGTTGATATGAAGGTATCACCAGTCCTATTTAATATTTTTGCAAACATAAGAATACCTAGAATGTTTCTTCTCATTCACTACTTTTTTGAATAATTTTTTTGCACTCACTTCACTCTCACTGTTAAATTTTGTGTTGTTTACAGAGGAGATGAAGAAGTGATGCAAAAAAACAATGCCCTAAAACTAATCCGAGAACTGCAAGCACAAATTGCAGAGCTGCAGGAAGATCTTGAATCAGAAAAGGCTTCACGCAACAAGGCAGAGAAGCAGAAGAGAGACCTGAGTGAGGAGTTAGAAGCACTGAAGACAGAGTTGGAAGACACCTTGGATACTACTGCCGCTCAGCAAGAGCTCAGGTTAGTGAGCAGAGATGTAATGGATTTTCCAAAATGAGCAATGCTCTGTCTTGGTAAACTGAAAAAAATAGCTTCTTGTTGGAAATTGCAATCAAATCAAAAAGTACTTAAAATTTACATTGAATCAAAACAGCATTGCAGTGGTACTTTGGTATTCATTGTTATTAATTGGTTTTGGGAGGTATGATGGATGCCAAACTATTTTTTCCCCATAAAGAATAATGTAAGTGAATCACAGGGCAGACAATACTGATAGGTTCTAGCTTGTGCATTAAGTACTGAACAAACTATGAATATCAGGACAAAATTTTTATATCAAAATGCATTTACTACCAAATTCAATGAGTTTCAAAGAAGTTGAATATCAAAGTACCACTGTACTAGTTTATATTTGCTTAAAAATACTTACATGGAAGAAAAATTGCTGAAAACATTTCTTAGTCTATAGTAAATCTAGATGGTTTCATATCTTATTTCCGATAAATTTATCTCCAAATTAATGAAAGACGTATGTTGCATTTAGAAGTGTCTCCCTTAGCATGAAACACTGTCTTGGGGAAGGGAATATAGCCAAACCTAGATATTTTGCCCAAACTGGATTTTTCCTACTATTAATTCAGGATGTTACTTTGGTTTATGTTTTTATTTTCCATTTAAAAATGTAGAAAGTTGAAAGCTAATTTTGTCTTCCTGACAACCTCTCTAGGACAAAGCGTGAGCAGGAAGTTGCTGAACTGAAGAAAGCCCTTGAGGAAGAAACTAAGAATCATGAAGCCCAGATTCAGGATATTAGGCAGAGGCATGCAACAGCCTTGGAAGAGATTTCAGAGCAGCTTGAACAGGCCAAAAGAGTAAGTAGAACATTCACTTAAGCATGAGGAATTTCATATGAATGGGGAAATCCCCGTGAATCTTATTTACATGTGAAAATCTACTGAAGCAAGACAGGACATCAGTATAAAGAGGGCATAATTTAAAACTAGCTTGGATGCAGAGCATTTCAAATTCAAGTATATCAAGTTTGAAGGACCCATTCGTGCTCAATTTATTTAAGTTTTATTAGATTTTTATTTTTAAATAAACTGATATCAATACATGAACAGTGGCCCCTCTGTATAATTCATTTTGATATACTGTAAACATCAATAATGCTTATCATGATAGTTGGTATATTAATCAAACTTATATAATCCTAGTATTGATATACATGGTTTTTTTAAAGTGCTTATTCAGTATTTTAGTATTCCATTTTAATGCCAATGATCTTATAAGCATACATAGTAATATCATCTTTCACCCACTAATCTTTCCCATCAAATTATTACTTATATTCTATTATAAGAAAATTATCTCCTAATACCCCTTTTCAACCTCCAATCTTTCCATCTAACTATTGCTTCATATAAAGGTGTATATTCTTGTTTCTACCTCTTTTCAAATTTCTAATCAGGCCATCATTATATTAAAAAGAAGTATGTATATACTGTACACATACATACATACATACATACATATGAGATAATTCCTTTCTATCCATCATCTCTTGTCCGTTTTAATACTTCAATTCTTATTCATTTTTTTGGCTCGCTTCCCATACTTCTCTCATGGATCTTTATCTCTATCGTCGTCTGTATCTTCACCATTCAGACTGTATATTTCTCCCATCTCTATCCTCCTAAGCTGCCAGGTCTCCAAAATATCCACCCAAGCCCCTATTTCTCTTTCAAAAGTATCTTCCAGGTTATCCGATTCCATTTTTAAATCTCTTAAAATGCTTTTCTCTTGGTTTGT